>CAKKXW010001968.1:0-10460 GCA_920937365.1 Sphaerophoria rueppellii | reverse complement strand
GATGCACCATTCTATGTTACATTCTGACAGGAGAGCTCCGCAAGTTGACGTACACCATCAAAACCCTCCTGAGATGTGCGCTCATAGTTCCGCCACAGACGTGACCACAAAACTCCGGATTCTGCCAATTTATTTAAAACACAATGACGTTTCAATCAAAACATTGGCTATTCTTGACCCAGGATCAACTCTGACTCTTATGAGAAGCGACATAGCTGAGCTTTTGAAAGCAAAAGGTAATCCATCACCACTGTCTATAAAATGGTTCAATGGCGACTTAGCTGAGGAAGCTGATTCCATTTGTTTTTCGACTTCTGTCCAAGGCACCTACAAAGAAGCAAAAGAATACAAGCTTAGAGACATCAGGACCGTGAAGAAACTACCGCTTGTTCATCAATCAATCGACAAAAGGGCGCTTGTGAAAAAATGGCCTTATTTACAGAAAATTGATTTCGAAAGCTACAGTGGCCAACCGACTGTTCTCATTGGAGAAAATAATAGCTTGTTAATATCTACTCGCCAATTGATTCATGACAAATGGAACTCTCCAATCGCAAGCAAGACTTGGTTAGGCTGGACCATCAGCGGCAATGACGGAACCGTAGGCAATTCCATGAGTCAAGCTTTCACTACAAATTTTGTTGCTAAGGCTGAAGACGATGAACTGCATGATCTAGTGAAATCATTTTGGATTTTGGAACATGTAACGGCTAAAAATGAAGAAAACAAAATGTCTCGTGAAGATGAAAAGGCACTGCAAATTCTAGAAAAAACAACAAAAAGAATATCCGAAAACCGATGGGAATCTGGCCTTCTATGGAAACACGAAGATGTCCATCTACCCACCGGCAGTAAGGAAATGGCTCATAAACGACTTCTGTTATTGGAGAAACGTCTTGATAGAGACCACGTACTTAAACATGCTTACAACGACATTATTGACGATTATTTGAAGAAAGGATATTTACGAAAAATATCAACATCGAGTTCCCGGATTGGTCATGAATTTTACTTGCCTCACTTTCCTGTTATGAATCCGAACAAACCAGGAAAAGTGAGAATTGTGTTCGACGCTGCTGCAAAATGCAATGGTGTTGCCTTAAATGATGAACTTCTTCAAGGACCTGACCTATTGAAATCGTTGTCAGGTGTGCTCTTTAGATTCCGTCAAGGACCTATAGGCTTTACCGCAGATATCAAAGAGATGTTTCACCGGATACAAATTCGTACAGAAGACAGTTACAGTCAGCTCATTCTTTGGCGCGGAGACGACAGAAAACACACAAGTAGCACAAAATTACTTATAGAAGGCTTTAAGAAGTATTATAAGCTCTTATCCCGCTTCTTTAAGACTTCTTTAAGTACCTTTTAAGTACATAAAAGGCGAAAGTGGGCGGTCCGATAGAATGAATTAAGAAGATAATTTGGTTCTTATTGAGGTTTTAAAACGGAATATATTCCTTCTTATATACTTCTAAGCGTCTTCTTAAACACTTCTTTTCGCACTCTTAACTCCTTCTTACAAAATTCTCAGAAAAAAAAAGAAATTATCAGTGAATTCTGTATCTTGTTTTTGTTTCTTTGATGCTCATCTATTTTAATGGTATTTGTTTTGATTTTTTTTTCTTCTGCAAGCGGTTTGGCTTGTTGTTGGTGTATTTTCTCAATTTACAAAGTCCCTCCAATTCTGTAATGCGTCGCCTCGCCTTCACTTTTGCTTGGTTACATAATAACTAGGCCTTCTACCAGCTACTTTAATGTCTTTTAAGCAAGCAAATCAATTTGTATTTACACGAGCACAGTTGCGAAAAATTTTCTGTGAACTCTAAGAATGAAATGAAAATGGACTACTGGAAATAGTAATCTTAAAGAAGGATTTAAGGAGCCCTAAACAAACCTTTATAAGAAATACCGATTTAAGAACCTTTTAAGAATTCTTTAAGAAGGAACAAGCAGAACGAATTAAGAACTCAAAGAAATAGACGATTTAAGTAGGAAAAAATACCGATTTAAGAAGTTAAGAAGCGGTGAGACCCATTTAAGAACAAAATAAGAATGAATTAAGAAGTGTGCAACCGAATTAATACCATTTTGTGCTACTTGTGTAAGAATGGAATGGATATTTAACTATGTTTTTTTTTTGAATAGAAGTCCGAATCGATCGGAAATCACTCCAAGAATTTTTATTGACATAAAAAAGTTCAATTCCACACTAATTTTTTCATTAAAATGTGTTTTTACATTTTCGTGTTTTAAATTCATTTTCCTGAACAGCTGATTGTATTATGTCAAAAATTAAACAAATCGTTCCAATGATGTGTTTCCACTTCTCAGCAAGAGAAAAATTAGTCAATGATGCTCTTGTTTACGCAAGGAATTTGTTTGAGAGCTTAGGCATTTCCTTGGATCCTCCCAGAAGGAAAAAAGGAAGCACATCTTTGGTGATGGAAGCACAAATGTTGGTCTGTCTCATGACGAAGAGTTGAGAAGAAAATTGTTTTCAATTTTAAGAGAGATTTAACAAATTGCAAAGTTTGGCCAAAAAATTCGACTTTCTTTGAGCTTCCAAGCTACTGGCTGAAAATTTTGATTAAGATTCGGAACTTGTATTCAATGAGCATGATGTATCTCCCGAATAATTTCAAAATAGAACGTGGTCGATTAAGAGCCTTTGCATCTTCCTTGATTTTGAACCAACAAACCCGCTTGAAATATTAAATTTCATAGTACAGTCGAAATTAGAAACAAGTTTGCCAAACAATATCATTATGCTGCGTATTTTTTTAACAATAGCAATAAGCAATGCCGGATGTGAGAGGAGTTTTTCAAAACTAAAACTAATAAAAAACTATCTCAGGTCAACAATGAGTATTCTAATGTTAAGTAACCTAGGAATTCCAGCCATAGATATGCAATAAACTGATGCGATTGACACCGAAACTATAACAAAAGAATTTGTGTGTAGAAAACAAAGAAGACAAATAATTTAAACATATTCTACCTTTTATAAATTGTTAAATATGGGTAACGTACAAACGTACATAAGTCAATGTCAGTTGAGTTGCTTGCCACAATGTAATTAAAAAAAATCAAATTTTCTTAATTTAGAAATCGAATGTTCATTAAAAATAAAAATATACGAAACTTTCCTTATTAAAACAAATACAAAAATTAAATGTTTGCTTTATATGTTCTAGTAATAACCAAAATGAAGTGATTTAAAAATTAAATATAATTTCTTAATCTTAATTTATTTTTTGAGCTTTATTTTATAGTGATCATGCAATTTAAAACATTAACCAAATTTGAATGTTAGGTTCCTTAAAATGTGGTTACTTTCAATATGGTTATAATCGATATACATCACCTACAAATAAATGGATATTCTGTAAGTATGGTTCATTATGGAAGAAATGGTAGTGTTCACCAACTTTGACAAACAAAATTTGGGGCGGCAAAATTTTATCCGCCCCGGGCGGCAAAAACCCACGTCAAAATCAACTTGGAGTGCAAAACTGGTGACAGTTAGCAAGGGCCCAGCTGGCTGGCAGAGACTCTTGGCTTAGGCCCAAGTCCACAAAAGGAATTCGAATTACTGAGTCAATTGTTGGAACAATTTTAGACAACAAGGCAAAGCAAACTTGGAAAAACAAGGAGAGCATAACCTTAGACAGCTTTACTCAGGGTAGGCTGGAGGAGTTATTTGGAGTTGGAGTAAATGGTATCGGGTGTGGATTGTGATGGCTTTCTAAAGTAAATTAGCAGGATTAATAATTTTAACCGATTTGCCCTTTGATTTCAGTCTATTGAAGGATTTTCGCATTGTTCTTGAGGAATAGAGGTCACTTGCCTACAAACTTTCCCCAAAAAAAGGGACAAGAAACTTAAAATCAATTTCAACTTAAATTGACCCTAGGACGCAAGTCAAGCGTTTTGGTGTGATAAAATTTGTATTCATGGTTTCAGTTAAAATGGCCGGTCAATTGGAGCCTATATCAAACCATCCTTGAAAACTTTGCTTTCAACAGGCATACCCAAAACTCAAAAAAAAATTTAAATACTCACACTGAATATCTAATCGCCAGCCGTCCTCCAATGGCTCGGATGGTACTGCATGGTTATACGACCGGCAAGACAGATACTTGCCAGCATCCGTTCGGCTCAGTGTTATTGACAATGTACTCGTTGTTTGATTTCCATCACTTGAGGTCTGCAATTGAAAGAAGTTCAAAGAAAAGAAAATACGAATTAAATAAAAAGAAGAGTTACTTTATGCAATAAAAATCTGTATGCGCTTCCAAACTAAACTTCATTCACAGATAGAATCCTATTCTCTGCAAACTTCCGCAATTGATGCAGAACACAAAAAAATGCATCCACTTCAATGACGGCCCACCCAGAAAGTAAAGTGCTGCATCGAAGAATCGGGTGCAGTATCTTTTCTTTTTGTGGCACAAAACACTTTGGTTCCGTTCAGAGTTCTACTTTTTCTCAATGCTCAGAATGAAAGCAATTTTATTTCGAGTGCATTCAAGGTTATATCGTCTCTATAGTTTGTATGTGTGTGAATGTCGAATATGTGTCTATCTAGATGTTTATTGGGACGAATGATGGTTTCCATTTGTTGCATATCCTTTTAGACATGATTTTTTTATTCGATAAAGTAACACAACAGATTGCCCTTCATTTCGCTTTGAAATGTGGGTCGAAGTTACAAGTTGAAGACGTATTGTTACTACATCCTTTTCTTTACACTCAACTCGTACCGTAAACAAATAAGAGGTTTGTAGAATGTGAAGAAAGCTGTGCAGCAAATAATATAACGAACAATATCCTTGGAGACTTGCGGCTTAAATGCAGACGTAGGGGCTGCCACTGCACTCAAGAAAAGTTACCACTTTTCTTGTTCTGATTTCTTTTCTGGGTTAAGACTTTATTATTTGTATTTTTGTTTCAAGTTTGAATAACACACCCATGGTACTTAAAATTTTGTACAATAAAAAAAAAGTAGGAAAAAGAGGTTCACGAAGAAAATAGGGTTGGCCTTAATGTGGGAAACTTGGATGAAAATGTTGATGGTTTTGATTGTTATTTCATCGAATTTGAAACCGAGATTTCTTGAAGCTCGTTGATTCCCAGCTGAGAAGCTTACTGTTTCAAACATGAAACGGGGCATCGTTAATAGGCAATATAAAAAGAAAGGGTCCTAAATGGCTATCTTGAGGTACACCAAATATTGTAAGGAATGATTTTGAGACACACTGTCCGAATTTTTGTTTTTTTTTTAAATAAATGGCAGGGTTTTGATTGATAAAATTGTCTATTCGGAAGACTAAAATTGTTTTCCTATAACGACTAAATTTTTTCGGCAACTTCGTTAATGTACCACACAAAGTGCTGGGCCCGACTCATAGAGTCGTGCGTCGTTATCTCCGGCACAACCCAAGAAAATTAAAAAAAAGACTTTTAATCCCCTACTTTAAGTGTAAAATTAAGTATTCAATAATATTCTTTATGAGCACTTTATTTTCTTAAATAAATAATAATCCCAACTTACTATTGCAAAAAGCGAAATTTCTACAACAAAAATTGGCTGGAGTAATATTCTCTTTTCTTTGTCCACTTTTTGCCTTATTCTTCCCTCTACTATTTTTTGATATTTTACTCCACGATTACTTACCGTCTCTGTGGTTTTCTCCAAACGTTGTCCATCCTGCCACCACGTTATCACAGCAGGCGGCCGAGAACCAGCACTTTGGCACAACAGATCATATCGACGTCCTGCCGAAAGTGGTGTATGCGCTCCAAGCAGTCTTATATTTAATGGAGGAACTATACAAAAGAAAAATTACAAAAAAATATATATATATATCATTATTCGCAATGGCGAAAACAAGCCTGAGAAAGGACCTTAATAATAATTAAGGAGTAACAAATGGGTGAAAGGAAATCGACAAGGACTCTTTCATTAGGTTGTTTTTTGTTGTTTTTTTGTTCTTTTTGAGTCTCTGGAAGTTCAAGGGTGATTTCGTAATGGTATATAATTATTTTTCCAAAGCCCACCTACGCGCAAATAAATAAAAGACCTTTTTCTGCTTAAGTATGTCATAATTCAAGGTTAAATCAAAATAGCTGAAAATTAATTGATTTGATATTAAGAAATGAGGGTATTCCAGACTTGTAAGTAAGGACATAAGTTTGATTAAAGAGAACGTGGGTCTATTCTTAGAAAACAAAAGAAAAGTAAGTATACGCCACAGTGAAAAGAAACTATTAGATTGTATTAGAGAGGTCTATACGATGAATTTTACTGTGGTTGGTACTTCTTTTCTGGATGGATGGAGACAGGTAACAAAATCTGCTGCGTTGAGAACTTCCCCTCCCCCTCCTATTTGAAAATCTGCATACTTTCTTTAGCTTCGCTTGGCATTTTTTTATCCCTCGATAAGCTTTACTCAATTCCAGCTGCGATATTGCTATCTTCACTTTGTTATCATCGGGATAGTGAAATTGTTGTTCCTATCACCTGAATCCAATGGTATAAAGAGAAATTCGTTGAATTCACTTTACTAAACATATGACTGCCAGGCGCGGCTACAAGCTTCGGATTGTATCCCCTTCTTAAACGAAGATTGTCGCACTGTTTCCTACCTTAAACAAGTTTATGGATGGTTCTTCTTATGTAAAACGCGCTAGATTCCCACTTCCAATGCAACATGCCATTGATTATGAGTTTTTTTTGCATCCCCGTTTGCTTTCTTTAATGCAATGTTCAAGAGCAGTCAAGTCCGAGCCGTCTGTGTTGGGTGTCCTTCCTTGAAGACAGCATATACTTCGTTACTCCCTCATTTACTGCTAAGCCAATTTTTGCCGCTTCTGTCTCAATTTCCAAAAAGGTGCCATTGACATCACGATGTGTTCTTCCCATGATATCAATATGATCGGCGTTCGGGAGAAGTTGAAATGTTTTTTGGAAGAAAATGCCTCTGGTGTTGACGTTGGAGTTTTGCACTATCTTCTCAAGAACGAGCGATGATAAGGAAATCGCACGACACGACAGTGCAACGCCTTGTCTGAATCCTTCTTTGACGTTGCCAACCTTGATGGAGCAGCGTGAGTGCTCCATCGTCATTGTGCACCAGCTAAAGAGCTTGGCAGGGATGACAAAACTAGACACAGCTTTATACAGTTCATTTCTGTAGATATTATCATACACGGCCTGAAGGTCGATGAAAAGGTAGTGTTTATCGATTAGGAATTAATAGGTTTTTTCCATGATATGTCTCAACGTGAACATTTGGTCGATAGTTGACTTTCCTGGCCTGAGAAGCTTCAGACGTTCATATTACAGCGGAGAGGACGTTGTAGGCGATATTAAGTAGACTGATTCCTCTGTAGTTGGCGTAGTTTACAGGATCACCCTTTTCAGGATCGGATAATGCTGAAAGTCCTTTCATCGCGCAAGCATTCCTCTGACCATATCTTACAGATGATTTGGTGCATGCTCCTATCTAGCTCGTCACCTGCTGCTTTGAACAGCTCAGAAGCTAGACCATTTTCTCCAGCTGCTTTGTTGGATTTCGGCCATGATATTGCCGTTTTCACTTTTCTAGTTCGTGTGGTTCACGGAATTGTTGGCTATCATCGTTTCTACTATGTTGTTCCCTTGTTTACGTCTGCCAACATCGGTTCTTGCTCTATGACCTTGAGCCAGCTGTTCAACCTTCCGATAAAACCTTCGAACTTAATTTCTACTGTTGGCTCTCCCGACATCCTCGATATGACGCTTTTCATCCTCTCTCCGGTGTTCCTCTCTCCTCTATTGCTCGTAGAACTCACGAACGGCTCTTGTATGCCGCTTTGTATGCCTCCTGCTTTCCTGCTGCCTGCATTCTTCGTCAAACCAGGGGTTTCCTTTTGGTGTCTGTGTAAAACCTAGCACATAAGAGACGGGTTCTCTAAATGCTTTTTGGCAATGTTGAGACTGATCTTCGATACTTGATGTACACCTTAAGAGGTTACTTGACACTTGATCAGAGAAGGATCTGGCGATATTTTGGTATTGTTGCCGTCCAACGTCAAATTTTCTCGGAGCATTTCCTAGTTATGGCCATTGTCAGGATATTCGTAGGCTAAAACGAGTTAGTTGTGCGTGTCGATGCTGGCTCCTCTGAAATTTTAAACATCTGGAATGCTGGACAAGTGCCTTTAGTCGAGCGCAATTTGATCAATCTGGTTGACGATGACGGTTGATTGATCAGGAGGTCTCCATGTATCCTTTATGAATGTTGAGAAGAAGGCAAAATCGATCAGTCTCGGAAGTGCTGTCGTGCAGGCTGTGCTTTCCAATTGTTCCATCAAAGATGTCCTCATTTCTCAACATTGCGTTAAAATCACCGAGGACAATTTTAATGTCATAGGTAGGTCATTGCTGGTATGTTTTGTCGAGGAGCTCTTAGAACTCGTCGTTTTTTTTCGTCTTCTGGGGGGCATGCGCGTATTATGCTCAATTTTGCAGAATTTTGCCTTGATTCGGAGTTCCATATCATGCTTTGTCTTTCTGTTCCTTCTCCCAATTCTGGCATGGTTCGGCTTTCTTGCTATCGGAGTTATTTTTGTCATCTTGCTAATAAAAGAAGCAAATTAAATTTAAAAATATTTCCAAACTTTACCCGACAGCTGTCATTTTTTATTGATTTAAAGTAAGTGTAATGCCTTAACATTGACGCCTCCTCACAGACGCGACGCGACGCATCACCATAAATAATATTCCGTCTAACGATGACGACAGTGACGAAGCGAAAACTCGATAAAATCATGATTGATCAAAATCCATCAAGGGAATATGGTTTCTATTCTTTTTTCGCAAAAGCAAATCCTTGAAATTGGAACTAGCTCAAATATGTGTCCCAATATTTCGACAGAACAAATGTGCGCAATCATTTGCCTTGAAATAAAATATCTGTTCTGGAATATTGAATTTGAAACATAATAAGTAATTGATTTCCGGTCATGAATAGAAGATTATTTTTTTTCTGTATGCGTCACTCGTGCAGAAGGGCACAAGGAAGATGAAAGAGCAGCATTTGCTTGCCAATGCCACATTGTGGCTGTCGTTTTAGTATCGATTGCGTTTTTCCCAACTCTCGACCGACCGATACGACACGACCGCAATGACAACTTACACACAGTCGAGCCATCTGAGGACGACCGAAATGACGACTAAACGAAAACCATCAAACGAAGAAGAATTACAGAGCAAAAGTCATAGAGACAAGAGTAACTCAACGCACGCTTGGGACACATGCATGACATCCCATGAGAACTGGGGGATCATGGTAAAAGGCATCACACAACCTTCGGTCGACGAAAGAGCAAACTTGAGAATGTGTTGAATCATTGGAAAACGAAATGTAGCGTCAATGACTCGAGCTCAAACTCGGAGGGATTTGATTACATTTGATATCCTTCGGGAGCTTCAAACGATTTAGTCAAATGTGTAAATAAGCATAATGATTGATTATGGTTCAAGGATATGGCTCCTCGTTTTTAAAGGACACACTACCATATCGGGGTGTGTCGTTGGCAAGCAAAAAAAAGAGAGAAGAACTAATGAAATTTAGGTTAGCGTTTGACAGCTGAGTCGGGCTGCTTCTGGATTAATTGGATCCTTTTATTAAGTGAGGAATATGCTTTCGTCAGTGATTTTGTGCTTTTTGAATATGAGGCAACAAAAGAGACAGTCTTTCTCTCATATGACATAGCTAAATGAAATGTTAGTTGTGTGCTATTAAGTGCCAGTTGATTTGGTTCAAAATGATGTGGCTGATTGTTTGACAAGCGTAGGTGTGACTGATGTGGGTTTTTATTGAGTTCGCCCAGCAATCCGGTATTTTTTGGTTGTCATTGTTGGCATGACAATGACCCAAGAAACGACAGCGTTGATGAAAAAGGTCAATACTAGTTGAAGAGAGTGAAAAGTGTAACGTAAGGGGGATAGCACCTAATGGAGTAATCCGAAAATCTTTAAATAAAAAAAAAACTATATTGTATGGTGGTGACCTTTTTGTTTAATGTTTTGTGTTGAATTAAATGGGCTGTAGGTCAAGTTGAAAAATAAAACAGTTTTTTCACGACGATTTGTCGTGGATGCTTTGAGTTGTAATTTATTATTCGTCCAGATCCACGACAAATCATCATCAATACAGCGCGAAACCTCATAAAAAGAGTTCTCTCAATAAGTGACATAGAATATCATCAACAAAATATAGTAAAAATCAGACAAATTCTTCAGAAAAATGCATTTCCACAAAAAATAACAAATAAGTTAATTAAATAACGAGATAGACAGAAAAAACAACCAACAGACAGCGAAAAGATCAAACCAATTTATAAATCCTTCACTTACATTAAAGACATAACTGAAAGGTTTAAAAATGCACAACTTTTTGACAAAGAGA
>CAKKXW010001960.1:0-10470 GCA_920937365.1 Sphaerophoria rueppellii | reverse complement strand
ATAGTAGCCTCGGATAATGACCCCCCTCTAAAGGCGATCCAAAAATGCTGTGCAATTTGTAAATAATAAAACGACGGTTAACTTACAAATTAAAAACAAACGTGTATTTAAATTTATTTGCGTGTGACAATGTAAAAACAAACTCAAACTATTTTTTTTTTAATAACAACCATTTTTGTGTAATTTTAAGTTTTAACAATGCTTACTTTAAAAAAAAAAGAAATAAAAGACCATATTTTATTGGTATTGCTTTTTTTTATGTTTAAGTCTTTGGACGAAACCATTTCACTGGTTTTGGAGCGTTTTTTTTTTTTCAAAATAAATAGAAAATACAAAAAATACATTCAAACAAGAAACAAAAACAAAAAAATACTTTAATTCAATTTGACCAGATCGGTTGCATTTGTCTTTGTTCATTTAATTTTATTTATCCTATTTATTAATCTATCAACGGACCAATGCACTCGAACGATTATCAAGTAGCCAACTATTATAGCTGGGAAGGAAACATATGTCGCCAGTCCTTCGTAGATAAATCGCGGAGCGAATATCTTCCATACCATCAAATGGCGACAGTGTATCGTACACGCCATCATGGCGCAAAATATCTTTAGGAAACAAAAATTAAAATAACCATCAAATGAGAATATAAATCAAAATGAGACAAACCTTAACTCCTTGGAGCATGAAAAATTGCGTGGCAAGTTTAAACAATGTCCCAAGGTAGACACTTTCATTCTCGAAGAGTATCAATTCGCCGCGAGTCATATCGAAGCCAACACTTTGCTGAGAGATTTCATTGTTAGTTTTCATTGAATTCGGGATGCGTGGATCGGTCTCTTTCAGTTTGTCCTTGCAGTTTAAGCGAATAAGCGACGGGAAGAGGGCGAATATTGAGAATGTCTCTGAACTCAAGAGGCCATACATGCTCATGAAGAATATTTGCCCGCAGAAGGTATTCAATATGACTAGGATTCCCGAGATGAAGTTCGAATTGCGTATGTACGAGGTTCGGCCGACAAACGCAGCTCTCCAATCGATCTGGGACAGTGTCGTTTGATGGGAGGTGGCAAAGAAACAGAAATTCGCCAACAAGAACCATCCGACAATGGCAGTGAAAGTTGGCTGTATACAGGTTTCTACGAAAACAAAAAAAATTAATGAAATTCCGATATAAAGATTAAAGAAACTCACCGAAACTTGTGGCAGTTCGATATCGTAGAATCGAATGAACCACCAGAATCACGGCTGCTACAGCAATGCAAATTACAAGACCAATCGATGATTTCGGCTCAAGCAAAATGATCAGCACCATGGCCAAAAACACTCCGAACGAGATCAAAATCGACGAATATACCGTCGCCAGACCATAAACAACGGGGATTTCATAGTTCTTTTCATAATCCTCGCCGCCGGCTCCATCGTATTGTTGTTTCATTTTCTTAAAGATCTCCGGAACAACGCCTTCCTGCGTTTTCACAGCGATCATAGTATTCCTTGGCGGCAGGACATATGTCATTAACGGCGACACTGACACAACAACAATCTGCAACAACAGCAGTCCATATATCACTAGAGCCATCGAATCAATATGATTCCGTTTGATATTCTTTATCGCACTGTTGGTCAGAAGAATATGTCCACCGGCGCATATTGAAGCAATTGTCGGACCATAACGTGCCAGAAGCACATTCACTGACGATCCTGTCAAATTGCCACACGACCGCAAGTACAATCGAGTCAATGTTGTGTACAACACAACAACAACTACTGAGATTAGATAAGTCTTTGGATTAGCCGGCCGTTTGAAGCTAAATCCACTTGAATTATTCGAGAAATCTCCACAATCACCCTGTTCTTCACGACACCGAAACAACGAATAGGCCGAACGAAGCAAAACAATAGCCAAGATACCAGCCAAAACCAAACGAAACGATACTGATTTCAAAAACACACCAACTCGGAATTTTGTCTTGAAATCAACTTTAAGACTTTGCTGCAAAATCTCATAGATTAGGACCATAATTACGGCAGTCAGTAAATACGATATAATTTTTGGTTCCTGAATAATGAAACTATTCGAAAAAAATACTGAAATTAAGATGAAGCATATAATTCGAGTTGTCATGTTGCCGAAACGTTTCATGCCACTCCAATTGGTGGCTATCGAACCCCAATTCTTGAGAGTCAAAAACACTAGCATTAATGTGCTCACAATACTGGTGAAAAATATTATTCCATGTTCCTCGGTTTTGAAGGAGAATTTCTTGAAATACCGATAACCGAACACACCGCAAGCCATATTCAATAGATACGCGTACAATACCACTTTAATGGTGAATATTTTGGGAAAATCGGCAGCTCGCGAATTATTGATCAACAAGAATGAGAAAAATATCGGCAGGAATGTTATCAATAGGCCTTGGGACATTTGTGTAGCATCGAATTTGACCCAAATTTCACGACAAACATTGAGAATGTCACGCAAGTGATCATTGAGGTCGAGAATGAAATTTTTGAATGCCATTTCGGTGTAGATTGTCTTGACTCTGTGAGTTAGAAGGAGGAATCGACTTTCCATTGAGTCCATGTCGTCATAGCTGAATGTACGTTTGTTTTCGAGCGCATAGTTGTAGAAGTATTTGTAGATTTGTTGGGCATTCTGCCATGCATGAAGCAATAGAACTTGGTATCTCGACATAAAGGGTACGGCCACATCAGGCACTATGTTGAAATTGATTAGACCCAAATTTGAATAGGGTATTGGTATGCCGAGAATTGTGGCCAGCGTTGGAACCAAGTCGATCTGAGAGAAGAGATTTATCAATTACGTTTTTTTTTTTTCCAAAAGCATAACTAAAATTCACCTGTTGTAGAGAATTGTTATCAGATCCGTATTCGTCGGTAACGAATTTTTGCTTTTTTGTATAGGCAAAGAGCAAAGCATTCGTTTCATCATCCGAGTCGCCTCCATGATCGCCAGAAATAGTCATTCCATGATCGCCCATTATCAAAAGTGTTGTCTCATTATCCATTTGCTCAATTACAGATCTGAAAACAAATTGTTTATGATGAGAACAAATTCAATTTATGTTAAATTCTAACCTTATAACATCATCCATTTCAGTTAACTTCCTTGACATCTCATCATGCAATGGCCCATGCTTATGTCCACAATGATCAACACCCAAGAAATGAGCAATCAAAACTTCCCAATCATTTTTGCGCAATTCATTTGGCAAATGCTTCCTGATCTTAGTATCGACCGTATCCAAATCGAATATATCAAAACTCGGATACGAATACGAGCGCATAAATCGTTTCGGATACAAGTCTGTCCATGTACTGTCGCCCATAAAAACAACGGGCAAATTATTGTGAATCATTTGGTCGATAATGTTGTCTTCGTTAATTTCGGGAGATGCGAAATTCGAGCCGATATCGATGAAAGTTGGCAGACTGCCGGTTGTGAGTCCTTTGAGGCGTTGCAGTGTTGTTGTTGGCGGATCAGCATGGAAACGCAAGATGCGACTGCGTTCAGGATCGGACGTCAGAAGATCATTGATAATTGTTAATTTATTCTCATAGGGTAGTGGTTCGGATAAGTTTGGCTTGAAAACACCAAACTCATACTTTAAGGCATCAATGAGTAGAATAATAACTTTTGATTTGGCTGGGAGACAAAGATTCGATGATGCGTTAACATCTTTGAAGATTTCTTGAACGATTTCTTCACTTAAATAATATTCCTGCAAAATAAGTGACAAATTAGGGCTGAACCATGACGTAAACAAGCCGATTCCCTTTTGGATTACGTCAACTTGTTCTAAATTACCTCTTCCGGGTTAATTGAGAGCCGTCTGCATGTGCTGACATCTGTCTTGGAGACCCTTGACAATAGGAATCCCCGGGAAAACAGGAAGACACCCGATCCAATTAGATAAGCAATCCAAATTAAAACAAAAAAATAATTCCAAGCGAAATTCATGATTCCCTAACTTTGGCGATATGGCGTTGATGAATTTTGTGGCGCGTTTTCTCACAATAAGACAACACTAGTATAATTTGTTTCAGTCATCAAATGATCCCTTGCATTTTATTGAATAAAAACTAATTTTTGATGAAAAGAACGTGTCTTGAAGTTAAGAGGTAGATTGTCGTCGAAGATTAGCTATATCCGAAAAACAAATTTATGGGACCCGATCGAAATAAATATTTTTACCAAGCGGCTTTGCAAATATTCCAAAAATGTGTAACTTTGTTTTTGAATAAATATTTGAAAAAGTAGTACAGCGCAAAGTAAGGATTTTTTTTTTTTTTATTTTATTATTTATTTCAACATTTTCAGTTTTTATTTTTTAGGAAGCAGATTCAAGAAAAAATAAATTCTGCCGCACGAATAATTTTTCTGCTTTTTTTGACTTTTAATTTAGTGACATATGAAATGTCTTTTTGACATATCGGTTCACTCGCTAGAGATGGGCAATTTTGTTTGCAATTAGACGTGTTCATAAAAGTTGTTTCGTTCCGTTCTTTTTTAATATCTGTAAGAATAGTAAAGCGATTCATTTAATATTTGAGCCATCAGGTTGTTAGCAATTCATATGCTTCAACTTTATACGTCACTCAGAGCTAACACTAAAGTAAAAATAGAGTGGCGCGACAGCTCTTGAAGAGCCAAGGCCTAAGTGGCTTATGTGGCTTTTCGTTTTCTTACAACCCAAGAATTGATCCGTGACGTAAAAGTGGCAATTTTTTTCCCCTTAAACGCATTTCTTTCACAAAGAAATTGAATTTATTTCATGAAGGGTTGATTTCTCTCGAATCTCTTTTTGGAGACGGATTTACACATACTTGTACACGAATCTTACACATATACTACAGCTGAGTTTTCTGTTGTTGTGATTATCATGCACAAAACGATTTTACAGCTGACCAGACAACACAGACATTGAAAAAAGGGATTGATTCGTTTTTGCACATTTCTTACACGCCAAAAAACATTGAATTTTAGTAGCAATTCTTCGTGGTTGTAAGAAAAGCCACATTACTCTCATCAACAATACTCTGGGTGCCTGTGAAGAATTGAGGGGACCTACAATCACCTTTTCATGACAGATGATACTCTTGGAAGTTTTGTCAGTTCTTCGCAAGAAACAGTGCCCGTGAAAGATGAAATAAAAACTATGGGCACGAGTAGGACTCGAATCCACGACGTTCTGCTAAGCAGCCAACGCACCTTAACACTAATGGCGTTTTTAATTGGCAATCTGGAAGTAAAAAAAAGCATTCTGAAAGCGTTAAATTGGCCAAAAGTGACAGTTCTGATTCTGAAAAGAAGAGAATTTCCCCTCTGATTTCAAAAACAGAATGCTTCTTTTTCGATTCCAGATTGCCAATTAAAAACGCCATAAGCTACAGACACTGCTAACACCAAAGTGGTTCCATGTTTTCCGCTAAATTCTACGCTTTAAACTAATCTTCTTCGCTAAATCTAGTAATAAGTGTCAGTGGAAACAGCATAATAAATCTACCTCGGTAAATCTCGTAATTAGGGTAGGTGGAAAAGTAGTACGTAGTAAACGTATGCGCAATATAATGTAAGAGGTAACTTATGTTTCAGACGGAGGACTATTACTATCTGAAAAAAAGCCAAAAAGAATTCCCATCTTTGGTTTTGTCATGAAACCGAAATCATGAGTTGTGTTGCAAGAAATATGATATTAACAATACGCCGCAGTGTCCATAATATGCACATGAATATCTTTTGTAACTTTCGTTATTCGGTTAAGCTTCGCTTGCTTACAACAACGGCGGTTTTAGACCGGATGAAGAAGTCTCGTGTTTATAAATGCTTAAGATTAATATTATTATTCATTTTTCTCAGATTGGTGGAATGCGATTAGCCCATTCTCAATGGTTCAACACCAACACCACCAACAATAAATACTCCCAATACTGTCATACGCGGCCTTGAAATCGATGAAAATGTGGTGGGTATCGATTTGGAGTACATAGATTTTTTACATGATCTGCTGCAACGTGAAAATTTGGTCGTTGGTTGATTTACCTGGTCTGAAGCCACATTGATAAGGAGCAATCAGATTCTTGACGAAACGCTTTAGACGTTCACATATTACGACAGAGAGGATCTTGTAAGCTATGTAAAGTAGGCTGATTCCTCTGTAGTTAGCGCAGTTAAGAGGATCTCCCTTTTTTCAGGATGGTGTAGATAGTTTCATGAAATTTGGCCAAAAATGTGGACACTATATTTGTTCCATATAAATGTCCAGGGGCCCTATTCTTGAAACCATGCCACAATTTTCGTATACAATCGTTAACTGAAATTTGCGTCGTTAAAATCGTTAAAATTTTTGACATTTCTTTCAAACGATAAAGTATTTATAAAAATAATTTGTATTTGTGTAAACATCATCAAACATCTCATTTAAAGCAACATTTCGCGTATCATCAACAAAATGCCTATTCGCTTGGATTCAAATACAAATGCGATGTGAGCTCGAATTGAAGAAGAAGAAAAAGTCGTATCTAGTCAATAAAATGCAGTACATCGTTCGATATATTTTGGCCAAGTAATATTCTACTTCTGCGCTACTTTGGAAGGCTATTCTTTTTGTTTCGTTGTAATTTCAGTGAAACATCACCGTCTACACAGCTCAAGAAAGAATGGGTTGAGCCCTTGTACAAATGCGAAGAGCAATATCTTCTGTTAGCAGCAATGATAACAAGAAAAAAAAACACGGCCATATTTTGCCAACACCGACTGTCCATTTGCTGCGCTCTATCTAGTGTAGATAACGCACTGGCAAACGGTTGCCATTTTCTGAAAGTGAAATGTTTGTAAAAAGTGTAGCGAATGAATTTAGCTGATAGTTACCTTCCGAATTCGACAAATAAATTGTTTAAAGAGGTCTCTTCGTCTCAGTAGAATTGTTTATCTTTTTTTAAATGTAAAATATTTTATTGCTTTGCAACACAAACCTAAAAACAGAATGGTTAAGATCAATTTATCTAATAAAAAATTCATTTGCAACTAACTTTTATATTCATAAAAGTTTATCTCGCCACCTAGTGGGATAATTTGACAGCTAAAACTAATCAAATTAACGATTTTTATGGCGTTTTTAATTGGCAATCTGGAATCGAAAAAGAAGCATTCTGTTTTTGAAATCAGAAGGGAAATTCTCTTCTTTTCAGAATCAGAACTGTCACTTTTGCCCAATTGAACGCTTTCAGAATGCTTTTTTTTACTTCCAGATTGCCAATTAAAAACACCATTACAGTTGCAGAACTCCATTTAACGACATCTTTCCAGTGTTTCTTTTAGATCTGTTCCAGTAGTTAAAATTAACGATTGTCAAAGTTACAGAAACACAACAAATCGTTAATTTTCAATATGTTTTAATTCGCAGCGATTAACGACTGATTTTAACGATTCCTTAGTTTCAGAACCGAGGCACTGGCTACGCTAGCAAACAGCGAGTATATGCGGCGGATTGCCGATCAAGGGGTTTTAACCCTCGATTTGTAGTGCACGACTCTGGCTACGCTAGCAAACAGCGAGTATATGCGGCGGATTGCCGCTCAAGGGGTTTTAACCCTCGATTTGTAGTGCACGACTCTGGCAACGCTAGCAAACATTGAGTATATGCGGCGGCTTCGCCACTCAAGGGTTTTAAGCCTCGATGTGTAGTGCACAACACTTTCATTTGTAGTTTTTTGTACCATCGTTTCTCGTTAAAATAAAATTCAATTTAAATCAGCCATTGTGTTTTTATTAAAATTTCCACACCAACAGTTTTCCACTTGTAACAAGCCGATCATGGCGGTGGAACAGTCGCTTCTTTTATTCCAGAATGAACGTTTGGACGGCATTTCGCCCAACTTTTGCTGCACAATACTCGGTTCCTTTTTCTCGTTCAATTCTCATGTTCAGTTCCATGTAAGATTGTTGTTTCTTAACTTTTTTGAACTCCTGCAAAAAGCTGCTTAATAATCGGTTTCATATGAATTCTACTAACATACTTGTGGATGAACATCGGGAATTTTAGTATAGCTAAATCCTCCAATCTCGGTCAATTTGTTTTAGGGTCCAATAGACCTGGCAGCTTTGCAACATCAAAATTATCACATCACCGTCTTCTTCGTCCACAAATACAATTGTTCCTTGGGATGCTCATCGGGCTTGTTGAATTCGATATCTTCATCATTTCGTATCTTTATGTTCATCTTATGATGATAACTCATCAAGATTCTTGTTCAAATCACGATTGTGGAGGAACATAAAGGTTTTTTCCTTGGAATGGGCATGATTCGAGCGCTTTTTGTAATCTTTCTTCTTTTCAAGGATGCTAAGATGTTGTTTTGATTCCGGTTGGTGACGTTGTCTGTGAATTTGCTTTAGCCTTTTTCCACGGGGACATTTTGATGTTTTGGGTACCAAGCAAATTCAGCCAAAAACTAGGAAACATTTTTGAGATTTAATATTTATCGCACAATTTTCGTATACGATAAGTCATCTCGAGTGGGTCTGACCACTCGAGATGAAGCATTCGATAATTTTCGTAAACGAGACGTTTGACAGCGTTCGAAAAGCGTTCAAGAATACTATTTATGATCTCGCATACAATAAAGTATGCGATATTTTATTTTTTTTGATTCAAGAATAGGGCCCCAGATTCCAAAAACTGGATATAATAATATTATCATGATACTAGCAGTAACCAGCATGCCACATTTCGTAAATATAATTCAATTGATTTTGCCTCATTTTATTTATATAGTAAAACAGCGTTTGCTGGGTCAGCTAGTATTAATTAAATCTTGCTTGAGGGCGTATTTCTAATACATGAGATGATACTTACAAATCATGAGTTATCATTGACCCAAAAAATAAATTCTTATGTCACAGTTTTAGTGTTTATACTTCTCCGAAACGGCTTGATCGATTTTGATGAAATTTCATATGTATATTCAGTCGGTATGAGAATAGGCTTATAACTAATTTGTATACCTTAAGTGTAAAGGGTGATTCACCCCAATTTGGAAAATTTGTTTGTTTGTTATTTTTTCGTGGTGTGTAATTGAAAAATACATTTAGTCCTAAATTTTTACCCTCCTACCACCGACCACTGTGTACCAAATTTGGGCAGTGGTGTAGATGGGTTTTAAGTATTTTTTTTTCTTTTACAAAATTGACGAAGCTGTTAATGAGATATGGCCAGGGTAGCGGGTAGTGATTTAGCGGGTAGCGTGGTAGTGCGGAAGAAGAATATCGGGAAGCGGATAGTGGGTAGCAGGTAGAGTGGTAAACGTGTAGCTGGTAACGGGATATCGAGTAATGGGGTACTGGCTAGAAATCGCGGATAGCTGGGTAGAGGTTAAGGAGTGGCGGGGTAGGGGGTAGTGGGGATAATGGGGTAGCGGGTAGTGGTTGGCTAGCGGGGTGCAAAAGTCTAGGTCTTTTATTTGATGCAGTACGAAGTCTGCCGGGTTAGCTAGTATCTATATAAGAACAAAAGCGTAAAAGAAAAAGGTGACTGGGATCAAAGTCTAAAAAAAAATTATTGTAGTGTTTATATACTTTTTTTATTGCACGCATCAACCGAAATTTTGCACAAAATTCTTATCATATTGAAATTTGATTGAAACCCCCTGATTTTAAGCAGACATGATAACGATTTGCTTAAGTTTCAATAGTACGGAAACTATTGCGAGTTCTATAAATAGAACTAAGCTGGTTATTCATTTTTTTGTTGGTGATTGACTGAAGTTGTATAAAAATGTACTTATATTGAAAGTCAATTTCAACAACTCTTAACCTAAAAAAAAAAATATTTCAACGATAACAAAAAAAAAAAGTTTAAGGAAAGTTATTCATATGATGGAGTATGATCCATGATGTGTTCCCATCTTCAAATAATAATCAATATCTGATGAAATGATAAGTAGCAAAAGTGGCTCGTGCACAAAAAAATGTATTTAACCAATTAATTTCTGAAGACCGATTAAGAGATTGCGGTTATCCTTAATCAATATTTCTTGTTAGATTTTTTTTCATTTTGAATAAAATAATGGGAATGAACGGAAATCATTTTTAACTAATTCTCAGTCTGTAGGAATTAGAGATTTTAGATTTCTAACTTAAAATTCTCAAAGTAATCTTTTCAAAGATGAGTTACCAACGTTAAAAAATTATTTTTAGCTAGAAATAAAAAAAATATGAGTTTAATAAAGCTCAAAACATTTCTTTGCAAAAAGACAGTAATTCGCCTTATCGCAGGTAAATTCACTTTAATCTGAGAAAGAAAACCAGCACAGTTATGATTTGTTGTGATCGTCACTGAAATAAAAAGAAAATTCATTAGTCGAAACAGAAAAATCGAATTTAAAATTTATTTGTCAATTTTACTTAACTTTGTTTCCGGTCGGCAGCCCTGTGTTCCACGA
>CAKKXW010001959.1:0-10470 GCA_920937365.1 Sphaerophoria rueppellii | reverse complement strand
AAAATCATCTTCAGCGATGAGGCTCATTTCTGGCTGGATGGCTTCGTCAATAAGCAAAATATGCGTTATTGGTCAGGCAGCAATCCACATGTGCTTCACGAGGCACCATTACATCCTGAAAAAGTCACTGTTTGGTGCGGTTTACATGCTGGTGGTGTCATTGGGCCGTACTTCTTCCGTGTTGATCAAGACCGGCACGTTACTGTGAATGGCAATCGCTACCGCTCAATGCTAACCGATTATTTTTGGAATGAATTGGATGATATGGACTTAGACGATATGTGGTTTCAACAGGACGGTGCCACATGTCACACAGCGGGCCAAACAATCGAATTATTGAGAACGAAGTTCGATGAGCGCATTATCTCCAGAAATGGACCTGTGAATTGGCCGCCTCGTTCATGTGATTTAACGCCGTTAGACTATTTCCTGTGTGACTACATCAAATCTATGGTTTATGCCAACAAGCCAGCGACGATTGATGAACTTCGTACGAATATCGAACGTGAAATTGCAGCAGTATCGGCCGATTTATGCTTGAATACCGTCGAAAATTGGGTTCAGCGTCTGGACTTCTGCAAGCGCGCCCGTGGTGGCCATGCAAAAGAAATTGAGTTCCATACATAATGGCATCAAATGTACTTCCACAGGAATAAAGAATTTCATTGATATCCAAAACCGTTTTGTGGCGTCCCTATTGGAAAAGCCTTAATATAACAGCTAAAAGAATCTATTTAAGGTTCAAAGACTTGGGTACGCAGCTGCATTCAAAAGAAAAATCTGGTGAGTTCTCGAAGTGGGACGATTTCAAGGAAAATATGTGGTGACAAAAATTAAGCTTGGTGTCGCGTCCCAACTACAAGTATAAGTTTTGGCGTTGAACACACCCATTAGTTATGACCTGAAAAAAGTGAAGCTGTCAAACTACCACCTCACATTACACTTCCTTTTTGCTGTTGGTCTCACACGTTCCGTTCGCCTTAACAAACCTATAAATATTAAAGACTCAAACATAAAATCTGCAAATGAAATTTTGTATTAAGACTTTGAATGAGTTAAATCTTTTAAATAACGATTTTTATAATTGAGCTTTCTCAAATCCGAAGTAATTTGATACACCACTCACTTTCAAAGTGGCAGTGATACTTAAAGAAACTCATTTCCATCATTTTTCACTCAAGACAATTGCCATACATTAAAAAGAAGAAAATAGAGCAGTATCACCCCTCTCCGCACAGTAAAGTGAAAACCCTAAGTAATAGTTCTTCAAGAAAACGTTTTCACCCAAGACCCATTCGAAACAAGTAACTGCAATAAAATACGCCAACAAAGACATAAAGAAACTCCAAAACCATTTGAAACGCAACAAAAAATCGAGAAGAGAGAATAACCCATATCGCATCACTTTATATTTCCCAGTATGTTGGGGCGTGAATCAGATACAACACGAGGGGTGTCAGATTCGGTGTCAGTATATGTGTGTTTTCTATATTGCCACTTCTTGTTAGTCTCTGCTGCCATCAGATTCAGCTTTTAACATAAGGATCCGGATCATAGATAAGGATTTCGTTTCCCAAAGACAGACAGTCAGCCAGCGAAAGCAAGGGGAGAGAGAAATTTTTAATTAGAAAACTTTTCTATACCGTATCGCAGTACTCCACACTACAACACTTCGTCTCTTCTCTTCTGTATATCGTTTCCTCTTTGTCAGCAGGCTGCAACTTTTCCGGCTCCTTTGTTTCTCTTCAAGTCTTGGGTGTGAGCTTAATTTACACAATTTTACTTCATAGCAATATTTGAGGAGACATGGGGCGGGGGTAGTTAATTCATCCCAAACACCGATTTCGACACCAAAAACCATAGCATAGCCTCTCACCCTTCGAGGATTTAGCACTCCAATCCCCGCTTAATCTTAATCTGCTTTTTTCCACTGGCATGGCAACCCCCAACGAAGCGAGAAAGTCAGTCCCAAAAAATACAAGGGAGAGCCCATTCAATATGGATTTCAGGAGGAAACTTGGAAATTGTGAAGGGCAGGAAAGGTTTGAAAATATTTTGGAAAATTAATTAAACTATTTCAAAAAACAGTTCAAGTGTTTTTGTGGTGACAACATGCGTAAAACTCATCGGGTTACTATTTTAAATATGAATGAAAAAGGAGTGAAAAAAAAGGATATTTTTGTCTTCTGTTCGAGATTAATACGGGAACATGATTTTCAAGTGATTTTCATGTTTAATTGTGTTCGTCCAAAAACCAACTACACAAATTAGTATGAGTTGGGATGGGGGAAGGGTAGACTTTGATAGAGCAAAATTGTCGAGCTGACACTACAACTATTTCGAGGTACCATATTAATTGACACTTTTCATTTTACTACAATTCTCAAAATAATTAAGTCTGTTTGAAAATATTGAATAACTATTTTATTGGTGAGATTTTGTACATTAACAGATTTTTTTAGAAGCAATCTTACCACCACTTTCTACTTGAAGCGCAAAACAATTCCATTTCTTTTGGGGAAAAATCCAACTGCATCAAATGACAGGTACGATTCACCAAATTCCCCTGTGTGATTCGACACAAGGGACTGAAACTGAGTCTGACCGTTCTTTGAATATCGACAATGTAACAGTTCTTCAAAAAGACTCAGGCGAGGATTTTTGTTCACTTTATGATCAGTGATCGCCTATCCCCCATGGCGTAGTGGTTATGTGAGTTTGCTGTTACGCAGAACGCATGGGGTCGAATCCTGCTCGTGTCCATAGTTTTATTTTATCATTTCGAATTGTCTCTAAAATTAGGAAAATTTTCATTAATTTGGAAAAACGCTTATATTATACCAGTCTATAAAAAGGGAGATAAGGCCAACATCACCAATTATAGACCAATATCTAAGCTCTCCTACATTCCTAAGGTGTTCGAACAAGTTATTTGTGAAAGTTTGGCATTTCATTGCAGGAACATCATCTGTCACCAACAGCATGGTTTCACGCAGAAACTTCTACTGTCACAAATCTTCTTGTTTTTATAAATCAATGTTTAAGCACTTTGGAATGTGGTCGGGAAATCGATTGCGTCTATACCTACAGATTTTTCGAAAGCCTTCGACCAACTCTCTCAAGCCATCATTAAATTCTGACTGCATATGGGCTTCCCCCTATTTTTCATCACTTGGTTATCCTCTTATCTCGAAAATAGGTGTTACCAAGTAAAATTCAGGCATTCTATCTCTAACTCATTTTTGGCTAATTCGAGAGTTCCGCAGGGTAGCCATCTAGGACCTCTACTTTTTAATTTAGCTATAAATGATGCCCCGTTATGTGTATGTAATAGCAAAATTCTCATCTTCGCAGATGATATGAAGATTTACAAAAACATCTGTTCTAGTAATGACCACATTCTTTTACAAGATGACATAAATAGTTTTGCATTGTGGTGTGAGAAAAATAGTTTAAACCTAAATCCAATAAAATGTCAAACAATGACCTTTACAAGGAAGCGGTCACCGTCTTCATATGATTACGTGTAAGGGATTCGATCTCTTCCAATATGAATCAATAAATAAAAACATGTGGTAACGCGCATTTACGATATCATGTTCATGTTCCATATTCCATTTTTAAGTCTAACAAGAGAAAGCTTTCTATCAAATCACATATAGGTATTTACTTTCGAAACAAAACTGTTACATGATATAAAAGAGTTCAATTGAATACTCTCTTACTTTTAAAAACGAATGATAATTTTACAGTTTTTATGTTCATTACTCTTGTACATTATGTTATTACTGTTAAGTTCATCGATCTATTGTTATATTGTAAAAGCTTTCCTGTTATGGTTTATGTTAATTTTAAGTCAATCGAAATAAAGACGTCAAATTGAATAGTTGTGTTTTTGCTTGCTCTTAGTTTTGCTTGGCTTTATTTAAGTTTAATTTGCACGTTTTTTTATTTTGCGCTTGTTTTATTTTTTTGATTTTAATAATTGCATGATATTCATATACCTTACATACACTATCTCACAGCACATTCTAACCCGTGTAACTTCCGTAAGAGATCTTGGTGTTTTCTTTACCCCTAAATTAGATTTTTCTGAGCACAACATCGTGAATAAAGCAAACTCAATGCTTGGATTTATAAAGCGTTGGTCAAAGGAGTTCCGCGATCCAAATATAACCCGCGCTTTATATTATTGCTATGTTCGTCCTCACTTAGAATATGCTTCCCAAGTTTGGTCACCTCATTACAATATTCATATTGAGAGGCTAGAATCTGTTCAACGAAATTTTACTCGTTTTGCCCTGAAAGGTATTCTATGGAGTGATCCTTTGAATGTCCCCTCTTATGAAAACCGTTTACTAACTCTCCAAATGGAAACATTATCAATGACATTGTATTCCTCCATCAAGTTATTACTGGTGTAACAGATGCACCAGAATTACTTGGCGCTATATCTTTCAACCATCGGGGTGGCGGTTATAATTTTCGTAGTAAACACTTGTTGGTACGATGTTTTGGAAACACCAAAACATCGTACCACCTACGGTTTCTATAAGCCCTTTACACGTATGAGTAGGCTTTCAAACTGCAACTCAGACTTATTTGATTTAAATATAAGTAAGAATAAATTGAAGTCTTTGCTCAAGACTAGTGTTATACACTTTTAAATTTTTCTCTGTTTACTTAATGTTTGTATTTTGTAATTATTAGTTTTGGATTAATCATGTTTTGTTAACTGTCTTGTTTTTGTTTCATCCATGTGAGTGTTTGTTATGTAATGTTTGCTTACTAACAACTAACACTGCACTAAGTGATGAGCCGGTGGTAAAACATAGTCTACTATGTTGGCAAACCATTGGTCGTAAGACTGTGCTTGCTATAAGCTCTCTTCGACCAATTCTGATAGCGTAAAAAATCATTCACGGATATTGCCTCCTGCGAAGAACAAACAAACAACACTTTCAAGAGTATAAATAAAGTGCTTCTCAACTTTTTCTTTCGGACGTCAAATTGTAGGTGCCCTTAACTCTTAATACACACGCAGAGAATTGTTGATGAATGTAAGCCATGGCTTTTCAGTATCTGTCGCGCTATTTATTTATTTTTTTTGTTGAGAAGTTCAGTGGATAATAAAAGATGGTTTGCAAAACTAAAGAGAATTTGCACATCTTTATCTATTACTTATTTTTAACTTCGACACAAAGAATATTTGGCAAACTCAACTTTTTTACGCGTTCAAAACTCGTAAAAAAAGTTGAGATTTTGATCACCGTGGGTACGGTGCTTCCGCCTGTCTATCTGTCTGAAAACGCACCTACAGCCTTAACCACTGGTCCGATTTAAACTTCAAACTTGAAAATAAGAGGTTTGAGCAAATAATTGCGGGGGTCGTTTTTTATTTTATTGAAAGATCAGAATTTAGAGTAGCCATCATACTGTTTATTTGGTCAGAACCAAAAGTTTCAATTTTCTTAAAAACGGTTCCTCTAATTTTGTTTTTTTTTTTTTCAAAATATTTTTGTACTGCTCCAAAACGGTACCGCTCATTGAATTGTTTTCTTCTTATAAGATTTTCTTAAGAAATGAAAGTACAATCAGCGTTGGAAAAGGGCTAACATCATTTCATTTCCAAAAATGGAAAAATTTGAAAGGTCAGGGTTTTAAAGAGGGATCATTTCAATGAATTTTGATTTTGGTGTCGTTTTTAAAACATGCAAACGCAAAAAGATAAACGAAAACAAAGCAAACTCACAATTTTATTCTATATGATAACAGATTAAGGTATAGCTGTAAGGACGAACTGGTGGCTGCTGACATTGATAAAACTCAATGTAATAGGTATAGGCTCATTGTGAAAGCAATTCCTGAATAGAATAAAAACTGGTCCATCTTCTAACCATGGGCACTTGGTATTTCAGAGAAACATACGGACTGATACAGCGTGTTTTTTTAAACACAGAATTAATAGATCCCGTGCGTGGTCACCCTCTATCATTCTGCACTTATTGTATTCTTATAACCCTTTAAGATGGAAGTAAATGAAAATCCAATGCAACATCTCAGAACGTCTGGGATGGCAAAATTAGGGATGAGTGTCCAATTACCAACAAGAATTCATTGGACAAAGAAAAAAAATATATATTTAACCAAACAGTTCCAAATTACAGTTTTTTTTTTCAGATTTTATTGAATATTCAAATGGCAGCATTTCAAAAATGTAAGAAAATGAAAAAGAAGAATATTTTTGCGTAAGGAAAATACAAAACATTGGATATTGTTGTGACCAAGATCTCAAGAACTGAACAACTTTAAACAACAACAACAGTTTTGAAATTAAAATCACATCGGTCAAAAGTTTGCATTTTGCTTGAATTGAGATTTTTTTTTTAATTATTTAACGCCGACCTTTGTACTGAGATTGCAATATTCGTAGATGTTGTTACGAATGTCGTACGGAATTCCGTATATATCAAACGGCCTTAAAATTTTTTTACTGATCACCCTGTATACTTCTTTTTGAAAGAAGCACTAAGCGGTCGAATTTTCGAAATCAGCTGCTTCAGCGGAAGCGCTTATCAATTTATGTTCCTCGTCTTGACCAAGCTTTCTTCCGTATCGTAATTGATCTTTTCTAATTTGAATTCGTTGAGTGCAGAAATACGAGTCATAGGTAATAGAATGAAGTAATTTTATAGTCTTCATAGATTTAGCTCTACCTCGTGACTTCTATTTAATTTCTCATTATCAGCCTTAAAATTGCAAAAAACTCGATAGATTAAAAGAGAATAAGTACGGGCTTAAACATTAAGGGAAAGAATCCGTCAAAGAAAAAAAAAAGCAATTTTCAAATAAGAATCAGTCCTTGTATAAGCGGACTACGGACTCAGGTAAATGAAGTTAAGCGATCTAAGTGCCATAATTTTTACACGTCAAATTTCCCATCGTAGTGCATCCGCTGCATTTTTTTTAATTGGATTCATTAGTTGGACTGTGTTCCAATTGGAAATAGAAATCCACCTGTTGATTCCGACTAAAAGCAAAAATCCAACTGTTGATTCAATCATTGAGAAGAAAAAACGTAGTCCGAGAATAACTGCTTCGTTCGTCAGAGAAGAGAAGCATTGAATCTGAATACACCACGACCGCTATTCGAGGGCCCAGCCTGCATTTGCCGGATTCTGGCCTCACCTCTGTTAGCTGGATCTGTTTGATTCGTGTTTTCAGAGCGTTCGTCGACGAGCACAGTTAAGTGCATGTTTTTTTATTGCCCGGTAAGCAAGTGGCGGAGTCACTTTCTCGTGGGTGGACATAAGGATCGAAGGAATCAGTGCGTGTGCGAGACAGGGGCGGGTGATTTGACCCCCAAGGAATAACTCCGCTAGAAAAAAAAATCTTAAATAATAATAATATTTGTGTTTAAGGTGATCTAAGGAAAATCAAAAAAAAAAAAATTATATACATAAGTGTTGTATGCGACTTATAAACTAGAGTAAAGAAACAGTTGCATGCTAGAAAGAAAAGAAAGTGAGGAATATCCTAAGCTGCTAAAAGTAAAATCGGTGGCAATTGGTAAATTTTCAAGGTTGCACTAACTGCTTTCAGAACACGAGGGACAGCGGAGCGGAATTGTGCACAATTTGGAGCCGCACCATTAAGGTGAGTTCTCTCTCTTAGTTTACAGTTTTATCTTCTTTATGCATTTATTGTGACACTCTTTGCGTATATATCATAAAAAAAAATAAAAAGGAGAAGTGATAGCGAAGAATTACCAAGCAGGCCTAACGGGTATACATATGTTTAATACATTTGTTTTCTTTCGAGCTTTTATTAACGCTTAATCTTAAGAACAAATCGGAACTTTTTTTTTTGCTAACCCAATTTCGCGAATCAAAGACAAAAATAAAAAAAAAAACAAAGAAAAGAAAAATATATAAAATGAATCACACGTCGGAATTGCATGGCACACTTAATGTTTCGGACGATCACATATTTTTTTAAATAATATTGTTAAGCATCAGCAAATGTATCTCATTTTTAGCTTTAAGAATCTGAGTGAATTCATGTAATAAAACATTTATAAGGTCACTGATGATGTACTGACTTAAGTTCTATCTGAGGGGTTATGTTGGGTTCGGCCCAGAGTATTTTCCTTGTTGTTACACATACCAGATGATTTAGTACCTCACTTTGCATCGAAGCATAGGGGCGACAAACTTGCAGCCAATCCGAGTACGCGTCGCCATAGGTCAGCGTATTGCCAGAGGGTGGGATGCGACAGCAAGCTACTCAGGGCAATTACATCTCCCTGCCCATGATAAAGCCTTACTCGGTGTGAAAATCTCCGTCCGACGTCCAGCATTGTCTTAAATCTTGGCATGAAATAAATATCTATTGTGTGCGAGAGCCATTCGGGGATCAGGGACCACACCCGCCGACGTTTCTAGCCCGGCCATACGCAAGCGTGCCAAGTTCGATCCCGACGAACGGCGCAGACATCAGAGGCGAGCCTTGACTTGCCCTACACGCATAACAGCCGCAACAATGTTCACAGAAAATATATGCACAAAAAAAAAACCTTGACGAAACAAATATATGAAAGAACAGCTTATTTTTGTGTATTTTGTGTTTCTTAATTTTTTTTTTCCAAACTTGAATGGTATACTTCTTTTTGTGTTGGATAGTCCATTAATCGAGGAAGCCTTTAAGCTGTGACCAATAAGAGCGAAGAATCAGTGGAAAATGTAGAAAAACGGCAAAAACGCTTATCTCAGGAACTGCTTAATCAAATTGAACAATTCTTGAACCATAACCATATTGAATGGTCAATTTATCGTAGAAGGCTTAAAGCCATATAATATTACGGTGCGACCAATAGGAGCGAGGTGTGAGTAAAAAATGTGGGAAAATGGCAAAAAAATATTCATTTTTAAAAGCTTCTGTTGTTTGCTTGAACGTGCTGATCTCAGGAATTACTTAATCAAAACGAACAATTCTTTTTGTGTTAAATAGTCCATTTATTGAGGAAGGGTTTAAGCTATACAACGTTACGCTTATAAGTTACGAATAATAAGAGCAAGGCATCAGTGAAAATTGTAGCTAGAACGGGTAAAATTATACATATATGTATATAAGGCTTCGGGTTAAGAATAATTTCGAATTACAGTTTCCGCGCTCAAACAGAACCTTTAGATCTGATCCCCGTACGCTACTCCTTACTTATTTCTTGCCGTCAATTTTTGTGTTCGCGATCCGGCTGTGGAATTCCCTGCCTACAGTTGTACGAATGAAAGCATCCAGCACTCGATTCAGGACAATGCTTAGACTTTAGACAGTATTTTGAGGCTCTTCAGTGATAAATAATATTTTTAACTTTTTAATTTATTATTGTTATTTTCTTTTCTTGTCTTCTCATTTCTTTTCCTTATCTTATCTTTCATTATAAATGTACAGTACATACCTGTTTTTTTCTCTTTACATACATAATTTTTAAAATTTGTTAATCTTTGATTTGTTAGTCTTTATCTTGTATATCACATAATTTTATTGTCAAAGTATCCAAGTACTGTGTCTTGCACTAATTCAAAATATACAAATAAACAAATATGTAAATAAAATAAAATATTCTTAAATAAAGAAGATTTGTTTGGTTGTTTAAAATAAAGAATATATTTTACTTTTTTTTCTGTCAAATTTGATTTTTTTTTCAATTGAATAAATCAATAAAAGCAATTGACTCCAAAGCGACGAGTTTACCGAATAGAAAACTGCTGTACATGTTGCCACTTATTTTCAAAGTAGCTATACTTGAAATCAGTTCAGTTCAAAAAAGGAAACAATTAATAATAGTGTTAGCGTATCGAATTTGAGTTCTGTTCTTATAATTACTTTTTTTAAATTTTAAAGCTACGTAATTAATTAAGTATTGGAAGAAACGAATGGAGCAAATTAATTATTACGTTTCGGTACCAAATGTTTTGCTTGACAATTCCTATTTGTAAATCAAAAACAAATATTTACCAACATCTTAGTCTTCAAGTGGTTGTGGATGCAAGGGGAAATTTAGAGATTACTTCCTTCTATTATTATAAGATTAAATAAAATAAATAGAGTGGCGCGACAGCTCTTGAAGAGCCAAGGCCTAAGTGGCTTACTCTCATCAACAATCCTCTTGGTGCGTGTGAAGAATTGAGGGGACCTACAATTTAACGCCGATTCCGAACGGCAAAGTTGAGAAGCACTTTTTCATGACAGATGATACTCTTGGAAGTTTTTTCAGTTCTTCGCAAGAGGCAGTGCCCGTGAAGGATGAAATAAAAACCATGGGCCCAGGTAGGACTCGAACCCACGACGTTCTGCTTAGCAGCCAACGCACCTAACCACTAAGCTACGGACACTACAGCTTACATATATTTCGATATTTCAAGGCCAAATTCCTTTTATACAAAATAAACCAATACACATAAAAAGTTA
>CAKKXW010001957.1:0-10481 GCA_920937365.1 Sphaerophoria rueppellii | reverse complement strand
TCTTTTAGAGGATCTGTAGTTACTGCGTTGCCTCGAAGCTTTGAGGGATGCAGCGGACTTCAGCATAGTCTCTTCTTGATTCGGGTCCATCAGTAGCTCGTCCTCGGTTTGACTACCTATAGACCTATAGGAAAGGACTTTACTACTCAATTGCCTACTAAGTCCAAAGAAGCAGCGATTGGCAAGAGTGATTCTTCGTTTGATTTCAGCTCTGGTGTTGTTGTCTGAGTTAATAGCGGAAACGAAGTCCTTAAGTACCTCGAAGTTAAATCTGTCTATGTTGACGTTTGCTGCAAGACGTCGATGTTGGTTGTCCTTTCTTGTTGACAGCATTCACTTGGTCTTCCCCTCGTTAACCGCTAGACCCATCTTCCTGGCCTCCGTCTCAAGACTCACAAACGCTCCACTGACGTCACGCTATGTTCTTCCAATTATGTCATAGTCGTCTGCGTATCCCAGTAGCTGGACGGACTTTTGAAAGATTGTGCCTCTGGTGTTGACGTTGGAGCTTTGCACAATCTTTACAAGAATAATCTTGAAGAAATCGCATGACAGCGCATCGCCTTGTCTAACACCTTTTTTGAAATCAAATGCGTTCGTTAGGATTTTTCCGACCATGATGGGACAGCGTGAGTTTTCCATTGTCATCTTAAACAGACGGACGAGTTTTTCTGGGATGCCAAAACCAGCCATTGCTCCCTATACATTTGGTCTCTACAGGTAAAACGCGGCCTTGAAAGCGATGAAAAGGTGGTAGGTATCGATTTGAAGTTCCTGGGTCTTCTTCAAGATCTGGCGTGGGGTGAATATTTGATCGATGGTGGACTTTCCGGGTCTGAAGCCACACTGATAAGGACCACGAAGGGCCGCCGCTGTTCAGCTGTTGATTTTAAAATCAGTTAAACTGTCATCACGCCAAAAATGATACGGTCTAGTCTGTATAAATGGAGACGCTTGTTGAATGGGATCCGGTTTGACTTGATCTGCAGCACCACCATAAGAAGAAAAACTTAGAGGAGCAAGTGCAAACAAAAATCCTTCTTGGAAGCATTAACTTTACAAATAGAAATCAGTTTTGGAACAGAAATTAAAATAGTTTGAACTTTTTGCTAGCAATTTTTATTTAAAATAAACATTTCTCGAAAGTTAAAAGAAATCCTTCCTTAGCTATTCTGCTGTCTTCAAGAACTGTTTAACAGAAAATCAATTAATTCCAAAAACTCACCTCAACGCTCAACTCAATTGTAAAAAAAACACACAATTTAATTTATCCACAAACATCCAAAAAACGATAGTCATCATCGAAAATCCCTCAATTTATTTAATTTTCTTCTTTTTTGCTTACTCAATCGTTTCGAGTATAACCAAAAAAATCAAATCAAAGTTCATTAAAACTCTGGCTTTTATTCACCATCACACAAACAAAATTAATATTAACAACAACAACACTAAATAAAAGCAAACAGTGAATCTGGTCTTTATTGAAGTTAAATTGTAGCATGACAAAAGGTTACACAAACACACATCATGAAATAATATACCTACCGAACCATACCTTATACCCATGTACCCCAGGACCAGGAGAAGGACCAAAAATTTAAATTAGCGATGTGCCAAGTGGTATGAACACATTAATTGCTGAAAATTAGTATTGGTTCACTACTTGAACTAAAGCTTGTTTCCTGGTTGCCAGCTGATGTCAAATCTGTAGGAAAATTAATTCATTTTCCAGTTTTCATTTAAGAGCAAAAAGTTGACAATCATGTTTTCAAATAAATTTCCTCCCGGCCAAAATTAATTTATTAATGTTATGGGAATTTTTCGTTATTTTAACAGATGAGCTAACACAACGGCTAATTGCGTCGATGTGTTTTTTAATGTGTTTTTGTTCAGAGTATGCTTTTTTTGTTTGATTTTTCGAAAGGAATTTCAAAGTCCTGGAAAAGTTTAATTTTGAAACATTATGTGTTACCTTTAAAGCAGTTGGATAGGAATTATTTTGACTCTGAACGATAAGGAGCTAGTAATTAATACTGATGGTTTAAAATGGAAAATTGTAGATTTTCCCTAACTGAATTCTAATGAGAAAAATATTGGATTATTGATGGGAATGGAAGTCTTAAGAAGCTTGACATTTAAATTTCCCTGCTTTGAAACTGGCGAAAGAATTGTTGGGAATTTTGTCTTGGTGAATGTGCTAACAATTTCCTATTATGGAAGATGAACAATAGTAAAGCGATTGACATAAGACAACAGCCTCTTTAATTTTAAAATTTCTAAAAGCCAGAGGAAAATATTTAATTAAAAAACCATTTCAGGAAAATACATTTATTCCACCAATCGTTAAAAAAAAGTTAACCACAAACGAATGGCATCTCTTCTCATCGAATGCAATAATTTAAGCCTACCGATGATGTAATTAACATTTCAACAATTACAGTGCTGCACTTTTTTGTGTCAATTTAAACGTTAATTGTTCATCAAGCATGAATAAGTTTATTAAATAAAAACCTAGTGTTGGGAAAAAAAACACTTTTGGAATGAGTTGAATGAATACGAAACCGTTTTAATTAATCGGTTTACCGCACATCCACTAACTTTTTTTCTCTTTCGAATTTCCCGTGGTGTATTGCTTTTAATTGCCCCTATCAGCACTTTTTTAAATTAAGTTTTTTTTTTTTTTCAATGAAAATTAAACCTTTGGTTGTACGAACCACCCAATTATTTTTATCAGGTTTGGCTAATTGGTGAATGTTTAAACATTGTGCAGTAGCAGAAGAGATTCTGTTATCTAAGAGATAATTTCATGGTTCGTCAACCTGAAAAAGAGCAACAAACAAGTCGTTAACATAAAACACCTGAAGTTGATAGGCTATGAGTATATCACACGCAATCAAGATCATAATGGAACGGAAGAAGTGTTAATTTAGAAAGAAGTAACAAGGTGAATTGGAATCTGAAAGGTGGTTGTAGTGAAAAATGAGGCAACTAGTTAAAATCGCTTGTGGCGCCCAACGGAAGAAGCAGTTTTTGAAGGGATTGTTAAAAGTATGCACCTATTACTTTTACCACCTCTTGTGGCTGTAGTGGCAATTTTGAAGAGGTATACCATTACGATGGTCGAGAAGACAAGATCCTACATTCACATACTATACTGCCAGTAGGCAACAAAACGATGGGGACTTTTAAACTTGCAACGATAGAGCACTCGCCTTTAAAGTTGTGTAGATGAACTCGTTGAAAGTTGAATGCAGTCTTTTCTATTCAATTTTCTCGTAACCTCTCTGGGCTTTTTCAATTTCAGATCGACGCTTTGAAGTTGCATAGCTTAGTCAATTTTTTTAAGATTACTATTCTCAACAGCATGTTTTTCAAAAACTAGCCAGACTCCAATGTCAAGTTTTAGCATCGCTCAAGTTCTATTTGGCCAAATCTTGTACCTACAGGAAGGTTTGCACCACTGAGTGTGATCAAAATTTTATTCATTACAACCTCAAAAACACATAAAAATAGAAACAAAATTACAACCAACAAAAATGTAGACAAAGAGCAGGATGTCGCAACAACAACCGACTGAATTAATTTCGAAGCAATTAGTGCATCTGTCATTGTTCTTCCTTTTTAATTGAGACTGTTCAACTTTTTCTGAAAAGTGTGTCAAAATTGTATGCAATTAGTACTACGAAAAACCCTTAAGCCCAGTAACTCTGAACAATGCACACACACACAATCTACACACGAACTCAATTTGTTTCTAAAATTAAAACGCAAATTAGAATGTTTAAAAATTACACACAGTCACAGTCCTGCCACCACCATCTGACTCCTCTGTGGTAAACCTTGACATATTCTCGTAAAAACAAATAACATTACTTTCGTGAGAGCCAGCAGCTTTAATAATCTCTCTCATCTGACCTGGGCTGCCAGAACTTAACTCAATTCAGATTTAATATGCAAAACTTGTCTTTAGTCTCTGACCAACACTAATCACAGTTGCACTTTTCATTAGCTTAGACCAAGTTTCGTATATGAACACCAATTATAATGGTATATCCCCTGCGTGTCCTTGTTCATGTGTTCACCTCTCGAACTTTCTAACATCAAACAGTTGATTGCCATGCATGCGGGACTGCTGTATGCTTGCAATCTACCAAACCCATAACAAGCAAACATTTTGGAGTCAAAACTAAGCCATAGCTCTATGACAAAGGAGATCACAATGTTGCATAAGCTCGGGCAATTCCTACCGTTATTATGAACTGAACTACACAGTATACCACACCACACCATCGACGGCGTCGCGTCGTCGCGTCGAACCGTTGCACGTCAGCAACATGAACTACTTGAGTTCGTTCGAACTGCGAAAACACTCCCTCCGCCCGAAATGAACTTCTATCTAATCTACTTCGCCAAAATAGCTTCAACAACAGAGATTCGGGTTTAGCTGCAACAAGGTGCGGTTTTGAGTTTGTTAGCGGTACTTAATCTGATTAATCAACCTTTCCTGCTGTCTGACTTCTCATCATCTCGCGCTGCTACCAAGCCATTTGCAGGATCTCTTTACCAGATACCACTCGATTTCCTCCTCATCTTTGCCTAGTAGTGAGATGGCAATGGGTTGCCATAAAAACGGGTTGAAAAGGAGAACAATTTATTTACTGGTGCGGGTTGAGGTGAAAACCATCGAAAATTTAGAGTGGCATGGAGATCGTGGAAGCACTGAGCTTTTCGCTTTATAATGGTCGAAAATTGGTTCTAATATAATATGGCGCTGATGCTGGGCTGCTATGGTATATCAATGTGATTATATTTAACAAGTTTGTTTGTGAGTAAACATCCGACGAGATTGGAGGAATATCGATGCTATGCCCTAAGCACTGGAAGGCTTAACGACTATTTAATTGAAGTTAGAATTTTGAAAAATAATTACAATAATTAAAGTATGAAAAATGGGTTATCTGTGAGGTCGAAATCAAACGGCTACCTACAGTTGTCACTGTCTAAATGGAGACAGAATATTCTTAGAGAAGGATGAGCTGTGTAGTGTTCCATGGATTAAGCTTTTGACGTTGTTGTCGTTCTTATGAAACAAAAAACAGTGGTTGTCACATGGGAAATTGAGTTTATTGTTTGACAAAATCGAAAAACTGAACGAAGCGTTGATAACACGTCACGACGATGAAAATGACGGGGATGATGACGAGGACGAGGACGAGAACGATGTCGATGGCTGGAGGACGAGAACCGTTTACGATGGTTAAGTCTTAAGTGAATGAATTGTTTCGAAACAAATCGGGGGGAATAATTTAGTGCGAAAATGTCTTTCTTTGTGTTCAATGTTTCGAATTTTTGTTTTTTGAACTGAAACAAGATTGTGATTTTGTCATGAGGTTGAGATTGAATTTTTGGCAAGGTTTGTTAATGGTTCGGGAAAACATGTTGTTTTGTTTGAAACTTGTTAAACTTTTTGAATTTCAGATTGGAAGTGTTAATGGAAATTTAATACAAAATTTATTTGTGAAAAAGTTTTCGCAATAATTCTTAATAAAATTGTTTATTAATGAAGTTTTATGTTCTGTCAATGTGCTGTGCCTATTAGCAAATAGGTCTTGAAGATTTGTATTCTTTGTAAGGAAGTGAAAAAACGATTTCATAGGGAATACATTTTGAACGTGACGTCAGTAAATTATGTTTATTTGAGCATTGAAAAGCTCTGCTGCGGTGTAGATAAAGATTTGGTTTTGAGTCTCGTAAAATACAAAATTCTCCTGTTCCTAAAAAGCTCTTTATTAAAATTCATATTGAGTCAAGCCCTTCTTAGGTTGCAACTTTGTCTGTTTCGTAGAAATAATTTTTACAACACTCAGAATCACTATCAGTCATCTTGAACTTTCGGAATCGACCTTAAATTGGAGGTCCCCTAAAAGTGAAGACTCATTTCGAAACATGAAGCGTGTAAGTCATTTAGGGTTTCCGCAATATCGTGGCACTATTTCTAGGTTTTTCTACAGTAACTACTACTATGAAGCTTAGAGCTATGCGATCGCGAAACTTGTTTTCGCAGAAGGGCCTCCCATGGTCGACAGGTCCAAGCGGAGATGGCTGTTATTACTAATTACCCCATAACGAAGGAGTGTTCCCACTTACGCACTCCCATCGAGAGACGGCAGCGAATGAATTTCTTCCTTGAAATCAACGGTGACGTCTTCAGTTCTAGTTAGGTGTTAGGCCGAACTACTTGGTGAACACCTTTACGGGCTACTTCGACTTATTTGAAGCCCAGGCCGTAAACGGAAAGGTTTTTCCGGCTCTTGCACTTGGAGTCACATCAAGTGCCTGGTACTCCATGTTGGGGGTTGTGCGTCGGGGTGACTACCCGACCACGTAGAAAAGAATCTAGTTGCGAAGCAACAACAGGCTTCGGAAACGGACGGATACACTGATGACGACCCAAGCAAACGATCTTATTCAATAAAATCAAAATTGAACCTTTGACTCACCGTTCTTTTCCACGAGTACACTTCACCTCACTGTCCTCCTATTTATTGCTTCAAAATTTCCAACGTTAGGTATTCATAAACACCATGACTTACTCGTTTCATGTAGGTTTGAAACTAACTGCTGTCTGTCAATTTTGAGTGGGAAACAGCTGTCAACGTCAAAATAAGCTTTAAAAAATAAATAGAGTGGCGCGACAGCTCTTGAAGAGCCAAGACCTAAGTGGCTTACTCTCATCAACAATTCTCTAGGTGCGAGTGAAGAACTGGGGGGACCTATAATTTTACGCCGATTCCGAACGGCAAAGTTGAGAAGCACTTTTTCATGACAGATGATACTCTTGGAAGTTTTGTCAGTTCCTCGCAAGAGGCAGTGCCCGTGAAAGATGAAATAAAAACTTTGGGCCCGAGTAGGATTCGAACCCACGACGTTCTGCTTAGCATCCAACGCACCTAACCACTAAGCTATGGACACAACCAATATAAGCTTTGGTTTAAGAAAAATCACAAGATGGCAATCTCTGGACAATTCACATGGTGTACAGATGTGAAACACATTTTTATTATTTTTTTCAATTTCAACAATTCGAAACTTAAAAAAGCACTATCACACCTGGGGCCGAATTACGGCATCCGTTATCTAGTGAGTGAGTCTCATCAGTGATCGAAGGAACGAGTAAATATTTTGGGATGATGACATACGTAAGGTCACGTATTTGAGAACTCAAAACTGTAGTAGTTTTTATCGAGTCTCGATTATTTTGAAGGAATTTTGAAAGGTTTGACAAATAAATAAACAAAACTTGAGGGAAATAGTAAAGGCAAAAATATTAATTATTTTTTTTTATGAAAAAACACAGTTTGACTGTTAACAAAAGACGAGATTGGTGAAGCTTTGGAGAGGAAAATCTTGATCTTATTAAATTATTGGCTAACAATTTCATAATAAGATAACTCAAAGAAAAAAAATTAGTTTTTTCTTAGCAAGTTGCCCCATCAGTGAACTCGATAGCTGAGCAGAGAATTTAAAATTATTGTACTAGAAGCTCGATTCATAGCTCGATATAACGTATTATTCCATAACGGATAAGTAATTCGGCCCGTTCTGATTGCGTTTACGAAAGCAAAACTTCGTTTTTAAATCAGAGGTGTTCTAAATGATTTCGGTTTAAATACGTTTCGATTTTGCTGTTTTGAAAATGTAAGTAGTTTCAGAGAAATATTTGTCAAAAATGAAAGAAAAAATCTTACGAAATTTAGAACACAGTATTTTTAGCTGTGCGAAAATCAATTTCCCTTATGAAATTATTGAATTCGGAACGAAAATCAAATTAGAACCTTACTTCCACCACCATTTACTCCCGATTACTCGTTCCACAACTGATTAGTCATCTCCCCTTCCTGCCTACTTTTAGTATTCTGTTCATTGCACTTATTTAAACAGTATCTCATCTAATTTCACCATGAATGCCATGACAGAAAAAAATATTTGACACACATATCCATTTCCATTTCCTTGTTAATTAACAAGAACGTACCCCACATTCATCATCCTGATTGAAGGACATTGTGACGTTCATGAATGACACATCGCACTCCCAATCATGTGAGGATATAATAACAAAGCAAAGTAGGTTGGTGCTCCTCAAAGGGAAATTCACTCACACTGCTAATCGATAAAAGCATGTTCAAATTACGCGTTTCATTGCGAACTTAACGATTTCGAGTTATATTAATGTATAATTGTTTCCAGAAACTGAAATCGACAACTTTAATATCAAATTTTTATGTTGCTATTAAATTTCCCATACTTTCAGTTAGAAATAAGGCAAATCATATTTCCACTAATTAGTTATGACATTATGAGATAAATCCTTTTTAAAATTTCATTGCCAATCAAATGGCTGCCACTAAAACAGAAAGAAACTCCCAGTCCCCGTTGATTCATTTCGAAATCGATATCTACGTTGCAAACTATTGTAATGTTCCTCTGCCGTACTTCTCCTTCCGAATGAATGGTTTCCTTTTGAAATATAAAAATGGCACTCTTAATTAATTCAACATTAATATTTTCCAATTAGAAGAGAAAAAAGAGAACAACAAAAAAAAACTTTGAAAATTTTTAATTAAAATTCACAAGAGAAAATGAAAATTCTTTGAATCCTTTGCAAGATTTCATTTCACTGTTTATGAGTCAGTATTGGTAATTAACTCTGATTTTCAGGTGAAATGGAATTCATTGCTTAATTATGGAGTAACGATTGTTCTTTTGATATGAAATTCTGGGAAGTTATTTCCCATTAAGTGAATTCGCTAAAGGGTTTCATTTTCTCTTGAAAGATATCTGAGAAAGGAGTTTCAAATTGAGTAGTTGAATCCGTCATCAATCGAATCACGTTTAGAAAGGCGTTGCTCTAAAAATTATAGCAAAATCCGTTAAAAAGTTCTTTATATCTGTCTTATATCTCCTCAATCTTCTCTCAGCTTGAGCATAACCTTTCTCTTTTTTTTCTTTTCCAGAATACGAAATAGCAGACAATGTTAGCGAAAACAAAGGTGTCTGCATCACATGCGACGTCACAAGTGAGCCAACACTCAAAATCCAACGCACACTCACAACAAGACCACAACGAAAACGTTGACGCCATGTCGAGCCATAGAAGACGATATACCATAACCTGCGAGGGCTCTCTACACCTCCAAGTCTTCATCCTTAGCATAATTCTAAGCCTACTCACAGTACAAACATCATCTTATCTAATAGTTGTTAATGAAACAGTCGACCCTGGCACAGTGATATTCAACGCTTCGGTATACAAGCTCGGCTCGGAGCGGCACTACAAGATTAATGCCCACAAATCAGCCCACTTCGTACACCATTTGGTCGAGGTCAATCACAAGGATGGCCGTATTATGCTCAAAAAACACCTCAAATGCGACGGCATCTACTATCCAAACTTGTTCACATTTTACGTGGACTCAACGTCGAACCGCCTTCGAAGCATAGACTACTACAGCTTACCAATTCGAATATTTGTGTCGGGCAGCGACTGCAATGACGATCGAAGAATCGAAATGTATGGAAGACTCTTCGAGGAAGAAGACACTGGCTACTCTAAGAGACGTCGAAGACGGTATATTCAGAACGAGGACGAAGCCGATGAGCGGTTCTATGGAGAGTATGTCGGACATAACTTCCTGGAATTCAATCACAATGACAGTCGGAAGTTTCAAGATGGCGACTTGATATTCGGTGATTCATTCGATAATGAAATGCGTCACAGGATTCTGAGTCGGAAGAGAAGATCGAGAGATTTTGATTCATATGTGGGTTCGATGCACCGGAGGGTCGCCGATGCGAAGCAGTGGATTTCGGAGACCTATGCATCATATGCGATTCACACGACTGATAAATGGAATAAAATTTGTTTGAAAAAGTCTCAGTTCATCAACAATCTAAATGCTTTCCTGCCAAAGTCAGTGTGTCAGCATTGTAAGGTGAACTTCCTGGATGTGAACGATGAGAGATTCTTGATCGAACCCCAAAATCGGGATCTAGTAGCCAGCCGGGATGTCTGTATTTATGAGTCGATATGGAAACTGATCATAACGTTCAATATTCGATGTAATCGGAATGACATTGTGGACTCGGACCATCGACTGAAGATCGTCTATCATCATCAGGAGTTCAATGACACCGATATCGCGAAGAGGGTCAGAAGAGAGTTGAGAAACCAGAGCCCATACTTTGAGCAAGCTCTGTATGTAGCTCCAGTTCTAGAGGAGCAACCAGCTGGGTCTACAGTGACAACAGTAAGAGCTAGAGATCCAGAAGACTCTCCAGTTGTGTACTCCATGGTGTCACTGCTGGACTCAAGGTCCCAATCATTGTTTAAAGTCGACTCTCGATCGGGAGTTGTGACAACATCGGCAAGTCTCGATCGGGAACTGATGGATGTTCATTACTTCCGGGTTGTGGCAACT
>CAKKXW010001950.1:0-10507 GCA_920937365.1 Sphaerophoria rueppellii | reverse complement strand
GACCAGCTAATAACGACAAATAACTATCCACTAACTTAGATTTTGAAAGAAGGTCAATGTTGAAATCACCCAATAAGATACAGTTTTTTGATTTAAATTGCAACAACAAATCATTTAACTCCTTGTCCAAAGCATTCGAGTTGTTGACATCTGGAACACCGACGATTTCCACAATTTTATCTCTTTGCCTTTGCTCAAGTAAATTTACTCTAAGCTGTAATGAATCAATATGTGCTTGCATTTGGTGTACCACAAGGTTCTATACTTGGTCCTCTTTTGTTTTTTACTTATGTAAATGAACTTCCATCTTTAGCTCTCATTTGTATGCTGATGACGTTCAGTTGTATTTCAGCTGTCCATTTGGTTTAATCGAACACGGAGCGTTCTGCGTCAATGAAGACCTTAAGAGAGTTACAAATTGGTCTTTGTCAAATGGACAAATTTTGAACCCAAAAAAAATCCAAATGTGTTTTCATTTATAGAAAATCTCTTGACCTTTCTTATTTTCCACCGATGGTTTTGAGCAATGCTCCAATAGAATATGTGGTTACTGCGAAGAATCTTGGTGTGACTTTTAATCGTTTTTTGACTATGGACTAGTTGGCTAGGTCTATGGAGTACTCCGTACATTATGGTTAACACAATCTTTCACTCCACCAAAAACGCGTTTGCTTCTCGCTAAAACCCTGGTAATACATATTCTGGTCTATGGTTGCGAAATCTATTGTAACTGCAGCTTCATGAGCAGGCGAAAACTTAATGTAGCTTTCAGCTCAATCGTTCGTTATGTCTTTGGATTGCGACAGTGTGATAGAATATCTAATTTTGCTCCGCAATTATGCCTTTCAAAAAATATATAGAATTTCGTAGTTTAATTTTGCTTTCTGACATACTTCTCTACTTTGAGAGAGTAAGAACCGGGTCTTCAAACAGATTTCATCAGCTGATCAGTGTTGCCATAAAATATTTTTTGAAATCTGGAGATTGCCACATCAAAAATCTGAAAAAATCTGGGAATCAGTTGAAATAAAAAAATGTGTGTGTAAACAGTAGGTACATGCGATTGAAGTTATAATTCCCAGCTTCAAACTCACAAAAATTCGCTCTGATGGATACAAACACCGGAAATGAACCATAAGACCGTGTCTGAATTGCATTTAAATTATTCCCCTTGGTTAAATTTTGACACTTGCGTGATGAATAAAGTAGGTTACAATTTATTCTGCTGTAGAGCAGGTAGTAAAATATTGAAAACATCTGTAAGTTTTTACTTCCAACTATGACTATGGGTAGTGTCTGTAGCTTAGTGGTTAGGTGCGTAAGCTGCTATGAAGAACGTTTTGGGTTCGAGTCCTACTCCTGTCCATAGTTTTTATTTCATCTTTCATGGACACTGCCTCTTGCGAAGAACTGTCAAAACTTCCAAGAGTATCAATCTGGCATGAAAAAAGTGATTCTAAGCTTTGCCGTTCGGAATCGGTGTTAAATTGTAGGTCCCCTCAATTCTGCACACGCACCCAGAGAATTGTTGATGAGAGTAATGCCACTTAGGCATTGGCTCTTCAGGAGCTGTCGCACCACTCTATTTTGATATGATTCTTTTGATCAAGCACCGCACGACTCGGTTGAAAAAAGAACTGTATTATTTCATTTTTCTTTTTTACTATCGGTTTTTTGATCTCTTCATATTTTAGTTTATTACTCACGTATTTTTTTAAATACCTTTCCATTTTATCTCTTATATTTAATTACTTACTTACTTATGGTGGCGCTACAGTCCAGGTCGGACCAGGGCCTCACCCAACAAACTTCTCCTGCCAGCTCGGTCCCTGGCTAACTGTTTCCAGTTTCGCACGCCAAGTTGGTTCAGGTCCTCTACCACCTGTGTGCTCCACCGGAGTCGCGGTCTTCCTCCTCTGCGACGCCCTTCCGGGTTGGATTCGAAGACTCTACGAGCCGGAGCATTATTTTCGATTCGCTCAACCTGACCCAACCATCTAAGTCGTTGGACCTTTACTTTTCTGGCTAGGTCAGTGTCGCTGTACAGCTCGTACAGTTCTTGGTTGAATCTTCGTCTCCATTCTCCATTAATGCAGACAGGACCAAAAATCACTCGAAGAATTTTTCTCTCAAAGCAGCCCAAAGCGTTTTCATCAGATGTTGTCATAGTCCATGTCTCTGCACCATACATGAGGACCGGGATGATGGGGGTAGAGTGTCACTTTAGTTGCTCGGGAGAGGACTTTACTATTCAATTGCCTTCTAAGTCCAAAGAAGCAGCGATTGGCAAGAGTGATTCTTCGTTTGATTTCAGCGCTGGTGTTGTTGTATGAGTTGATAGCGGATCCCAGGTAGACAAAGTCCTTAATTACCTCGAAGTTAAATCTGTCTATGTTAACGTTTAATCCAAGACGTCGATGTTGGTAGTCCTTTCTTGTCGACAGCATTAACTTGGTCTTGCCCTCGAAGATTTTAAATCTTACTGTTGTTAAGCATTTTCGATATTAAATAATAATAGCAATAGTTGTTGCCTCATTAAATAAAAGCATTGCGTAGGGCACCGCTGCTCTTTCCTCGAAAAACCTATAACATACTTTGTGTAATAAAACTCATCATAAATTTGTTACATGTCATATATTTCTTCAACTTCGCGCTTAAAAAAAAAAAAAAAACACTCGAAAATGAAAGAATGAATGTAAAGTAAATTAAATTTTATTTTTAACTTCTTCGCAATCGCTTTCCTTTCCTTCCTGCCAAAATGTTTCGCTTCAATCTGCTTGCGGTTGATGGTTCAATTTAAGTGCTCGGGAATCTCTTCAAAGCTTTCTGACTTTGACAGACATGGGATTCTATCTCTTCCTCGACACAACCTCCCGAAAAAAATCGAATGCTGTTAGTGAAAACGAAGGTAAAAGGTGGTTTTATTATCCCTAAAAACTGTGTTCTCTTTAAATAGAATTTCACTTAAGGTGTATCCAAATACAAAAATACGAGTTGAAAAAAAAAGAAAGAAACCTACACCCCTACACCCTTAATCGAAGAGGAAAATGCTTGCCTTTTTAAGCATTAAAATGTACATTTACAAAGAGAAGGGTAGGTTAGGGTTAAAATCGGGTATCGGGCTGCACGTCAGTCGAAGTGTGATTTTATGAAATTCATTCAGGAAGGTAATCTATTTAATGGAATTCACTCTTTCGTATTGGTTAAGTACTATTTGGTTGTGTACTTCGTTGCGTTGGCATACGCCTTGACCTTTTCATCTATTTTTGATGTAGGAATACTTTAGAAAACCGATGGCTATAACTTTTCGTCCACAGCTTGACTTACTTGTAGATCTTTAAGTCATTTTCCAAGATAATTGGAGTGATTGAGATGATTGTCAGAATGAAAAGAAGATCAAATATCAATTAGAAGTTCTTTTTCGATGTGACTCATCAAAGAGGCTGTAAAACCTGACTAGTGATTGGTAAACTATAGAATGCTTTCCAAAAACAAGATCATCTCATTAAAAATTAAATAAGTTCAAGTCATTAAAGACATTTCTTCCATTTCTAATTAATTAAAGTCAAAATTCATAAATCAGGTTCTAAATTGGATTGTGTTCTTTTCTGCTTTGCCTACGCCTCGATTTATAATAGACACATTTTGGAACAATTAATTTTAATGATATGATCATATGGCCTCATGACTCTTGTGTGTTTTGTTTTTGTTTGTTTATTCTCGTGGCTTTGACCGCCCACATGAACAAAGCAATAAATGTCTACCACAGTGGCTGACTGGCAGGAGGTAGATTGGCCTCGGCATAGAAATCACATACAAGATAAAATCTACTTTTAACTAATTAGAGATTAATTATGCAAATATTTTTGTTGTCGTCTCTGGGAGAAATGCCTCTGTACGATAATGGTGCAGACGCAGAGTGTTATGGTTACGTGTGGCAGATAGGCGAGCAACTGAGTCCAAATCTGAGAATTCTGCTTCAACTATTTGTTCCGGTAACCAGGGCTGCCGTTTCAAATTTCCACAGAGGAGCAGTTTCAAGTTCTTGAGGGGAGTATTTTGCTATTGAAGGGAGTACACAAACAATACATTGGGTAGAAGAAAAAAATCGAGTTTTGACAGCTTTGAATTTATCTTATGAATGTACCCTTTGACAAGTTCGCTCCATTCTGACATACGGATTAATTGTTTTGTGGTCTGCCCTAGACAAAAATTATAACATCGATAAGCTAAAAAGAGTTCAAAGAACTGCCTGCATTGATACTACGGGAGCAATAAGATCTTGCCCTACTGATGCACTCACAGTCATTCTGAATCTTTTTCCCATCGACCTTCACATTCACGAAACAGTCTCCTGATGTGGTACTTTTAGACTGAGAGAAATGGATATGTGGACTGCAAAGTCTTTTGGTCATAGTAAAATTCTACATCTATTAGAATTTAAAGTAGAACCCTCTCACTACACGTTACCAACCTTGAGCTTAGGAAGGTTGAAATTCCAACAAAGCTAAATAATTGGAAAATTAATAGCCCTACAAAGAATTTGGACATCACAGTTTACACTGATGGTTCCAAGATGGAACTCGGTTTTGGGGCTGGTATCTTCTCCGAAGAACTGGGCATTACAAAATCTTTTAGACTGCTTGACAGATGTAGCGTATTTCAAGCTGAAGTTCTAGCGATTAGACAAGCATGTAGGATTCTAAAACAAGCAGTCAATCAATCAATCAATTTTATTTTTTGTATTAACAATTACATTTGGTGAGCTTCCGCACAGTTTACATACAGAGATTTGATATATTATATATGATATCTTTCTACTGAATAATTAATTATATTAATTTTTTATTGAATTTAGTTACTACCTATAGCATAAGAAAGTTGGAGGAAAATACAAAAACAAACCTTCAATATGAATTTGAGGGGCAGGTACAATTTGACTCAATTTATTTAGGGTTAGTAAAAATATGAGTAAGTATGAATGTATACTAATAACTGAGTAAATCTTACTACAGTAATGATAATTTGTAAGTTAAGAAAATGTATGTTAAAGAACAATTTAAGTACATAACTGGAAAAAATATTTATCTGTGTTATTGAATTTTAAGATACATTAAATAATTAAAGTATGTATTTCGAACACATATGGTCATAAACCAATAAAAATATACAAATAAATAGAAGAATATATGAATAAATAAATAAATATATAAATAAACAAAAAATAAATTAAAAAAAGAAATAAATGCATATATAAATAAATAAATAAATAAATAAATAAATAAATAAATATATAAATAAGTTAACAGATTAATAAATCAATAAATAAGTAATAAAATAAATGAATTAGTAAATAAATAAATGAGTATAAAAAATAAATAAATTAAAGAAATAAATAAATTAATAAGTTAAACAAATAGTAATAAATAATGGTTAACGAATAAATATTACTCAAACATTTATATACAAATATCTAATATCAGAAATATGGTTAATGAAGCAATTGATTTATAAGAGGGTTATCAGAATATTCGCAATTTCGGAAAAAGGTATTTGTCAGCTTGCTGATTCTCTGTGAAATCATTTCAACATTTGTAATCTTATGTAGTTCTGCTGTGGAATAGTATCTTGTTAGGTTTAGCATCATTTTAAAAAGTTTGTTTTGTGATATTTGAAGTTTTTTGAGGTGGCTTTTTGCACATTTACCCCAAACCTGGGGGGAATTGTTTGGAATACAATTGTTTGTATGATTATTTTATTATCCTTGCTTAGAAGAGATTTTCTATTTATACAGAAGAATTGTTTGGAATACAATTGTTTGTATGATTATTTTATTATCCTTGCTTAGAAGAGATTTTCTATTTATAAAGGGATATAACATTTTTATAGCTATGCTTATTTTTTGCAGAGTTCTAACAATATGTTCTTTGAATGTTAGTTTTTGGTCTAGATAAATACCAAGGTATTTCGCACATGGATTCCAATTGACATTCACACCATTTACGGTAAGCTAGTTGCTTGGAAGGTAACAAGATTTTCTTTTTCTACTAGAAAAGATTGCTTGTATTTTTTCAGCATTAAGCTTTATTTTCCATTTGGTATAATATTCTGTCATCAATTCTACCGCAACTGTTAAATTTGTCTCAATGTTAAGACTAAATTCGTGCGATGAAAAGATGCCAGTATCATCAGCGAATATAGCTATCTGACAATCTGGTTATCTGGGAATATCAGATGTATATATATTGTACAGGAGGGGACCTAGAACTGATCCTTGAGGAACACCTTGGTTAACATGATAGCTATTTGACGAACAGATATTGATAAACGCACTAAAGAAGCGGTTGGACAAAAAACTTTGAATTATTTTGACAAGATACAAGGGAAATCTAAAACAAATCATTTTGTGCACAATCCCATCATGCCAAACTGAGTCGAATGCCTTTTCTATATCGAGTAGGATAAGGCCTGTCGATTTACCAAGAGAACGATTTCTTTTTATATGTTCACATACTCTTAAAAGTTGGTGAGAAGTATTGTGATGCGTTCTGAATCCAAATTGTTCATTGGGAAGAATATTGAAAACATCAACTAGGCGTGATATTTTTTCTTTCAGAATTTTTTCTGAGATTTTACTTAAACAACTAAGTAAGCTTATTGGTAGATAGCTAGTTGCGAGTTTTGTAGGTTTTCCAGGTTTGGAAATTGGAACAACCTTAGTATTGCGTTTTGAGGCAAGCGTTAATCAAAAATGTAATAAAATCAAGCCCTACTTTAGGTAGATTCTTAAGATATATGATTTTGATATTATCTAAACCACTTGACTTTTTAGTTTTTAAGTTTGAGATAGTGAATTTTACATCCTCTTGAGCTATATATTGTTCACTTGGAGTTTCGGTGATTTGTGAGTTCACTGTGTTTATTGATTGACTAACAAGAGTTTCAGTAGAATTATCGCTAAGATGTTGTGCCACAAGATGGTTTTTATAAAATGTTGATGCAAAAACATTAGCTTTGTCTGAGTTTCGATACACTATGTCATCATCATTTTCGGGATGAGGTATAACCAGTCAAATCTGACGAAATTATAAAAGAGGTTGCAATCTTTATTGATAGCCAAGCAGCTATCAAGGATTTAAACAGCAACCTGACTAAGTCCAGAATCTTTAGAGATTGCAAGCAAGAGCTCGCAAGTTTTAACGATAGTATAAAAATCAATCTGGAAGTGGTCACTGTGCTAGTGACATTCAAGGTAATGAAATCGCTGATGAACTAGCAAGGACGGGATCAAGCCTTCAAATATCCCTTGCTGAGGAAGTTAGGATTCTCTTAAAAGTCTTGAAAACGGATATTCAAAATCATTTTCTTGAAAAAAAAAACGTAAGATGAAAAAATCTACCAACTGCAATATCTCGAGACGGATATGGCCCACTTACGACGACAAACGTTCCAAGGATCTTCTTAAAATACCTAGGTCAGACATTGGTAGAATAGTTGCCATTTGCACAGGCCACTGGCCGGTCGGACAATATGCATTGTTAGCTTGGTATTCTCCACAGTGAATTTCGTCGTAGCTTTAGAGATACCGCTCAGAGGGAGACACACCAACACATTTTGTATAAGTGCCCGGCCCTTCTAAATTCCAGAACAATGGCTTTGGGTGCTCCCTTCTTAAATAAAGGGTTTTTCAATAGGGACGCTACAAATGTAGACCGATAGTGACCGCAAACGACGCATAATTTTTCCCGCTCTCTTGACATTTCTCTTCAGTAAGGTTTGCCATTTCATCATGGAAAGGTATACCATACAACAACGAGTCGAACTTATTAAAATTTACTACTGAAATTCGGAGTCAGTGGTCAACACTTTAAGAGCGCTACGTACAATTTATGGTCGTCATAATCGTCCTGCCAGATCAACAATTGAGCGTCTAGTGGAAAAATTTGAATCCACAGGCTCAGTACAAAATGTTCCGTGTCAGTGAGACAAAGAAGTGCCCGTAGTGTCGAGAATATTGCTGCCGCTAGCGCATCAATTGCGGAAGACCCAAATCAGTCTCTCACACGTCGTTCTCAAGCGTTGGGCATCTCTGTGACGTCGATGTGGCGAATTTCGCGAAAAGATCTTGGCCTACATCCTTACAAGATCAAATTGACGCAAGAACCGAAGCCGTTTGATCACCAGAACCGTCGTAAGTTCGTGAATTGGGCTCAGCAACAACTTGAAAATGATCGGGATTTTCATCGAAAAATCATCTTCAGCGATGAGGCTCATTTCTGGCTGGATGGCTTCGTCAATAAGCAAAATATGCGTTATTGGTCAGGCAGCAATCCACATGTGCTTCACGAGGCACCATTACATCCCGAGAAAAATCACTGTTTGGTGCAGTTTACATGCTGGTGGGCCGTACTTCTTCCGTGATGATCAAGACCGGCACGTTACTGTGAATGGGAATCGCTACCTCTCAATGCTAACCTATTATTTTTGGAATGAATTGAATGATATGGACTTGGACGATATGTGGTTTCAACAGGACGGTGCCACATGTCACACAGCGGGCCAAACAATCGAATTATTGAGAACGAAGTTCGATGAGCGCATTATCTCCAGAAATGGACCTGTGAATTGGCCGCCTCGTTCATGCGATTTAACGCCGTTAGACTATTTCCTGTGGAGCTAAGTCAAATCTATGGTTTATGCCAACAAGCCAGCGACGATTGGTGAACTTCGTACGAATATCGCCGATTTGTGCTTGAAAACCGTCGAAAATTGGGTTAAGCGTATGGACTTCTGCAAGCGTGCCCGTGGTGACCATGCAAAAGAAATCGAGTTCCATACATAATGGCATCAAATCCTTCCACAGGAATAAAGAATTTCATTGATATCCAAAACCGTTTTTGTTTTATTTAAGATAACTTTTGTAGCGTCCCTATTGAAAAACCCTTTATTAAGATTAAGAACTTGATTCTCTATCTTAACAAAACAAATTGGACTTAAACACTCCAAATCTCTATTATGCACTGCACTGTGGGTATCTTTTTATAGTTTATTATTATTAGGTAACTTCGAGTTTATGGTATCAAAACGGAGCATTTGAAGCGCCATTCTAACCTATACCTGTCTACCCTTTCAGCAGTGAATCTCTTAACATTTTCACTATGGTAAAGTTCACCAACGAACAAAGTCTGCTTTCTGCCGAAATTCGGAGTCGATGACCACAAATTTAAAAGCCCTAGTAGACCGGGGGCGGAATTGTGTAAGCTGATATTTGATAGTTGACAGTCAAATTCAGGAGAAAAAGAAAAGAAAATTGACTATCAGCTAACACGATTCCATCCCGGCAATAACAAGTCGAGTGCAAACATTTGAGTGATGTTGCCGTGTCAGTGAGACAGTGGTTAGCTTGAAGTGTCGAAAAAATCGCTGCCGTTCAGGTGTCGGTCCGTTGCAAATGATCCAAATGAGTCAATTTCAATTCTATGGCGTTCTGAATGGCCAGCGTTATCGCACCATGATTACCGTTTTGGATGGTAATACAAGCCACAAAGCACACTTCACAATCACTTTATTGAAGGATAAGTTTGATGAGCGAGTTACGTCAAGATATGGGCGAGTCTATTGCCCGACTCGTTCGCTCAAACAATGATAAAAATAAATATGTAAGCCCGGTAATTAATATGTTTTTATTTTATAATGTTCCAAGGGGAGTATTTTCGAGCGTAGCGGAGTACGGGAGTACATTGAACGCAAAGGGGGTACAAATACTCCCTTGGTAGTAGTTTCGGCAGCGCTGGCAGTAACGATTTAATATTGAAGGGAAGTTGAAAAGCACTTCTTCGTGAATAATGGTATACTTTTGGCAGCCATTGAAGAGGAGGCGATACGCGTGAAAGAAGAAATACACCCACGTCCCTTGCCCTGAAATTGCAGAGCTGTCATGAAAAGAAAAACCCGAATTGAATGAATCAATAATTAACAAAACGTTCCCTATAAAACAGTGAATTCAATTCAATTAAATTTCTCAACTCAATTGTCAACCAGACCCACACAAAACTAGACAACATGCAACAAGCAGTAGCTGTACAGTAGCCAAGAGAGTAATGGCTTTAAAATTATTATCGAAAGACCTGACGATAGCGAGTTTCTAATTTACAGTCAAAATCCATTATAACTAACAGCGGTAAAAGCAACAGAAGCAACAATTAATTAATTTAGTCCACAAGCCTACGTATTAGTGCAGCCAGGCAACAATTGGCCGCAGTAATTATATGAGGTGTCCACAAGAGGCGGCCATTTCAAATTCCCTGTTATTTCGAAGAGCACCCTCCTTCAATATTATTATTATCTACCGATTACAGTCTAGTATACGCAGCACAGTCCAAGGCGGCTTACAACTTTTTAAATACTTACCTTTTGTCGTATACTTATCCCGCGTGCTGCATTCAACGGTCTCGTATGTGTTTCAAACATGCAACCAGCAGGGGGTTATTAATTAACGTGCGCGAAT
>CAKKXW010001948.1:0-10511 GCA_920937365.1 Sphaerophoria rueppellii | reverse complement strand
AAACGCGGCTATTTGGGTTACAATATTGTTCTAAATTGCGTTGCTGTAATAAATGGGCAACAACTTGATTGTTTTATTGGAGTTGTAAATACCAAATTTAAACCCGTCTGTGCTACTCGGGCAACACCGACGGCTCGGACAGAACGTCACAATAGGCGCATATAACTTCGAGGTAGTAGAGGAGTTTGTCTACCTAGGCTTCGCTATAAACACGAGCAATAACACCAGCGCCGAGATCAGGCTAAGAATAACTCTTTCTAATCGCTGTTTCTTTGGGCTAAGAAAGCAATTGAGTGGAAAAGCCCTCTCTCGAGCAACTAAGGTAAAATTCTACAACACACTCATCATCCCAGTCCTGCTGTATGATGCGGAAGCATTGACCTTGACAAAATCGGATGAAAGTGCCTTAGGCTGTTTCGAGAGAAGAGTTCATCGGGTCATCTTTGGCCCCGTGTGCATTGAAGGGGAATGGCGAAGAAGATATAACAGCGAACTTTACGGGTTGTACAACGACATGGTCCTAGCCAAAAGGGTCAAGGTCCAGTGACTCAGATGGCCCACCAATGTTCCGGCCCGGAAGCCTTCGAAACAATTCCCGAGGGACGTAGGAGGAGATGAAGACCGCGACTCAGGTGGCGCACTCAAGTGGAAGAGGACCTCAATCAACTTGGAGTGCGAAACTGGAGACGATTAGCTAAGGACCGAGCTAGCTGGCGGAGATTGTTGATTGAGGCCCAAGTCCACAACGGAATGTAGCGCCATACCTTAAGTTAGTAAAGTAAGAAAGACAAAAGGAGTTTTCCCTTTTTTTATTTTATCCAAAGGATTTTTCGGTAAATCTTTTAAAATAGGAAAGGGAAGATAATATGTAATGTTTGTAAGACATTATACCATTTCTTTCTTAAGTATTTGTCTACCGTTAAATATATTTGGTTCTTAACCAACACTAATTGTAATAGTTTATTCCTCCGACACCTCATGTCTTCATTTCCTTAAAAACAAACTACAGCCATTAAAGAAAATCTATGTCATCTTAACGTTATTTGACTGACTTTGAGACCTTCTCTTATATACATCAAACTAAACATTCTCTCTAGGCCCTCAATTACAATAAAAATAAAGAAAAGAATAAAAAAAAGAAACATTCATAACATCCATACACAGTTAAACCAACTATCGAAAGGTAACACCAATAATAACATAACGAAAGCTAAACTAATACTTTCTAATTATTATATTTTCTGTTGCTATTGCTTTTGTGTTTTTTTCCTCCTTTCGCGCCAATCTTAATTCCGATTTATAAAATCCAACTTACATACTTCATATTGTTATTGCTCGCCCTGGCCCTGGCCCCCTTTTCAATGCTGTTTTGTTTTGTTTTTTTTTTTCCTGCCCATTTAATAACAATTTCTTACTCTCTTGAGATGCTTTGTACAGTGCTGTGAAAAGTTTTTCTGTTTTCTGTGTAAAGTGAATAAGTTTTGAATTCTGAGGTCAAAGTTATAGCCCAGTCATCCTAGAAGTCAACCTTGGAATAAAACATAATAAGCTGGAAATTGGTGTACACCATTGACTTTTGACACAATATTTAGGACGAATAATCAAGGCTATGTTATATGGGCTGACGGTTGATTTTGTTACCATCACACTTAGATCAATATAGATCCTTTGTGATTCCCGTGCTATCGCTGGCACGGGAAAACATTCTAATACCCTAAGATACGCATTTAATATGTTGACTAGATGGGCTGATCACTGTGGGCTTATATTAATCCTCAAAAAACAGACTTCGTCCTTTTTGCACGGAAATTCAAAATTCCAGAAATTGTACCTCCTTCAATAAAAGGTATACAACTAATTTTCAATAATGAAGCCAAATATCTTGGTCTGATATTGGACAAAAATTTAAATTGGAACCCTTACATTCAAGAAAGAGGTAGCTCTTTTCTCCTGCAAAAAAGCCGTAGAAAGCAAATTAGGCTTCCAACCTCGCATAACCTATTGGCATATACATCGGTCGCCCGACCAATACTCATATACGGCGTTGCAGTATGGTGGACTGCACTGGTGAAAGTCATCTACTGCGACAAACTCATCAGAGTCCAACGCTTTTCATAAGCGGGGCATTGAGAACCACAACCTCAGACACTCTCGACATCTTCTGTAACAAGTGGCAGCGAGTACAGCTATAAGAATATACTCCTCATCTCTATGGACCAACAATAATGTGGGACATTCCATCATTTTGAAATTCTTCGGTTCTTTGCCAAAGTACATATACTACACCATTCCAAAACAACAATGTGGGAAAAACTTTCAGGTCTCATCCAGAGATGAATGGGAAGACAAAAAATTCTTGGAAGGCAGGAGCATTCATTTTTATACAGATGAGACCAAGCAAAATTATGGTTTTGGTAGTGGTATGTTCTCAGAAAAGCTTAATTTAAGCCTCTAATTCCGCCCCCTAAATCATTGTAGCGGAAATTTTTGGCGATCAAAGAGGTTCTATCTTGGCTAATAGAAAACGTGATATAAACTTCTGATAACCGCATCTTCTCTGACAGTCAGGCGGGCTATTAAATCTCTCGACGGTGTCTCCCCCAACTCTCATGAAAATTTATGCTTCAAGATTTTCTGTCAAAAATTTTGGAAAGGGGTTAGCCCATGATATTTTTTGAAACAAACGAAACAAATCGATTTCGCTTAATTCCACATATTTGGTAGTTCTCTCTATTATGAAAGCCAAACCCGATTCCGAGCCCTGGTTGCCGAGATATTCTCATCAGAAGATATTCTTTTTGTGAGAAGCTAAGGACTAAATCTAAGAAAAAATAGTTTTCTGATCACAACCTTGTAACCAGGCCTGCAGATATGGTTTTGAGTGACGCTTATAGGACAAACAGACCTTTGTTCTCGGACATCATTTGATATAGACTTCTTGGAGAAATAGAGAGATTTGAAGAAATTATTTTTTATTTAAATTTTTATAGCCGAGTACTGGAAAAATATTCGCTTTGTATCTTCGGACTCATTTTAAATTCAGATCGTTTTGAGTGAGAAGAACTGCGAAAGGTTCTTCAAAATTCATTAAATGTTATTCAGATATTTGATACTGTACTTGTTAAGATTTTTGAAACAGACAGACATAGATTGAGTAGTGTCCGTGGCTAAGCGTTTGGTGCGTTTGCTGCTGGGTTCGAGTCCTACTTGTGCCCATAGTTTTTATTTCACCTTGTATGAGCATTGCCTCTTGCGAAGAACTAACAAGACTTCCAAGAGTATCAATCCGTTATAAGAAAGTGCTTCTCAATTTTGCCGTTAGGAATCTGCATTAAATTGTAGGTCCCCTCAATTTTTCACACGCACCTAGAGAATTGTTGATGAGATTAATTCACTTAGGCGTTGGCTCTTCAAGAGCTGTCGCACCACTCTATTTTCTTTTTATTTTAGACATAGATAGAATTTGAAGACTTCAGGAGTGTCAGTTGATAATTTCTTGATCAATGCATTTTTCAATTTCAAGAAAGAATCACTGTCTTCCTATGGTGAAATGAGGCAATGATTCAACAAATCTTTAATTATCGAAATTCATTCCTGTGTGTAGAAAAAAACATTTTCAAATCAAACTTAATAAAAGTTGTTTCCTGGGTACTTATAGCGCTCATGCAAGGAAGCAGTTAATACCCAGAGAAAGCAATTTTCCTCCAATTTAGTTGACAGTTTTACAAAGTCCAAAGCAAGATCATTGGAAGTGTTATCATTTACTGTTCTACTCGAGAAATGGGCAGATGGGCTCCTTAGAAGATTAAATTTGACTGTTGCTTTCACAGTGCCCAAGTGATTGGTTTCATGGGATCCTTTTGGATTATCAAAGCCTCTTTCCAGACAAGAATATGTTCGGCCCACACTATGTGATATAAAAATAAAGAAGTCTTCTTCATTCGATAAGACTTCTATGACACACAAAGCAAATACATTATTGGATTTGTGACCTTTGAATGTCAAGATTGGCAAATATAATCTCATACTTAAGCATGTCATGGGTATTAATTGAGTTATCAAAAAAAACAGAAAGGAGATGATTTTCCTCGCGATCAATCGACACGCCCTAGTCGCTACTAAGACTTCGTATATCAGCTGTTCAGAGGGTTAACAGAATCACCCGGTTGCCCTCTATTGTGCTCAGCACAAACAAAAGCCAATATCAAAGTCCACTACTAACAAAACTGACAGAAGTCAAAAGAACATGTATGCTTCGAAAATTTAACGACTGCATTGCATGTCAAACATTTGACTTCAAATCGGCGAAACATTTTTTTTTACAGCACTGTCCGCAATTGACAAAGAAGTTGCTTAAATCTTTAACCCATTGTGAATGGTAAACAAAAAAATAATAAAATCCAGAGTGAGTGTGAAGACTCTTTGGCCAAGGAACTTATTTAAGCTTATTAACCACTTTACATTGTTCCTATTGTGTAAATTGTTATACTCTGTTACTTACTTATACCAATGATGATGATGATGATGATGGTGATAGTGTGTTGTTACTCTTGGTTACTCTTCAAAGATTTCTTTAACAAAAATAACAGAAATCATTGAAAAGAAATTCCAAAACATTAAGACAAAACATACACAAGAAAAAAAAATTGAATGCGCTGGCTGGTTGCATCAACGCCAACAACATACAGCAACAAAAACTACAAGAAAGACATTTTATAGGGGGAAAATGAGGAAGCCTTATAAACCCACCATATCGAACAATTGGTTAGGAAACACTTCTTTTGTGGTCAGTGATCGGGAGTAGGTACTTTTTAATAGCTCTTTACTTTCACCAACAAAAAAACTGAACGGGAAAATGAAAGAAAACAAAAACAAAAAAACGACGACAAAACCCGTGAAGAGTCTGATGTGTATGGAGAGATAAATCGAGGCCGCCCGCCATTCAGCCGGCTCCAGGCTGGGATCTCTTAGCGTCGGCTAGGCGCAACACAAGCTCAGGCCATTTTGGTGTCAGTTGATTACTGTTAGTAGGTTCAGCTTTGCAGCGACTGGTGGTGTAAGAGTGTAATAAATATCTTGCAATTATTTAGTGCAAGATTGGCTACAGGGTGTTCTGCTTAAGAAGACATTTACTTTTAACAAGTTTTGACATATTTGTTAGTTCTTTTGACAGTTGCCAGGGTTGTCAGAATAAATCTTTGTGGTGGCAAAATGAAAAAAAGTAACTCAATGTGTTTATCTGTGAACACCCTGTGATAATTGATTTTCTTCTATAAAAGAAGATCATTGGTCGGTAGATCAATCGTTTTGGGATAGATCAGTGCTTCTTGGGTCGGTCCATGCATTGGTGTGTTTCCTCACTCAAAAGCTGATCGAGTTCAATACGCTAGTCCGAAATTGAATTGAAGTTTCTGGGGAGTATCGTCGTCGGTCCAGCAATTATGATCAGAGAGGGGGAGGCCAGTTGCGACGTTTTCATACTCTCGTCCAATTACACATTGAACAGTTGTTGTTTGGCATTTTCGCTAGGCACTGGGAGCTATAGAGCTCAATTGAATTTGCTGAACCTTTGCAACACACAGGTTCTGTGCTTTGGTGCGTTTGCGTTGGTCGCCGGCTATTTAGGCGTCATTGATACGATGTCGTTGTTGGCCAGTACGTTACGCATTCCTTAGTGTCCGAGCATATCTTTTACCATGATGAAAACAGTTATGAAATAAGACAAGCATGTAAAGGTTTTAACGTATTTATACTATGCACAGGTGGGGAGATAAATTATTTTAAAGAGGTGACTGCTGCAATCACTGCACTGTTGCTGCAATACAATTTGAGGACGAAAGGCAATTTTTTCTTAAATAGGCAAGTGAAAAAGCATCACATAATACCGTTTTGAGTTTCCATTCCATTTGACTCCATTTGTCGCTTTTTCTCTATTTCTCTCACCTTCTTAGCTGTTGGATACTTGTTGCTATTCCAACTGCTGGCTGTCGTTCAGTTGCAATTGCAGTGAAAAGAAAAAGTCAAGCAATATTATGAGGATGGGGACACACTGCAGACGAATAAGACGATAATAGCGGATTGAGTGAGGAAGGAGAGTTCTCGGTTTATATGTTGTGTATGTGCGCGCGCGCACCATCAAGTCAAATGATGGCATCAAACATCAAAAAGGTACAATGCAACTTAATATTGGAGAGGAGGAAGGAGACGTTGTTATTGTGGAGTTCGGTGGCGATGTATTTAGAAGACCGTAATGCATATGAAATGGATTCTGTACTGTTGAGTGTGATTCTGATTTTCTCTACACTTTTACATGGTTGCCATAGTTTTATATACGAATTCGTTCAAATTTGGTGGAAGGCTCTGGGAGGCCTTATTTGCCTCACATGTTGGGGCTAATCCATTTTATGCAAAGTTAGTCCTGAGGTTCAAGGACGTGCTGAGGATAACTGTGAAGACTGATTCCATCATCTCAATGACGATTTTGGAATTATAAAACCACTCCGCCTCGGTTCTTGTTGGTTTATTTGGCTGTATCAAGGGCTTGTTGTACTTTTAACCTCAAAATATCCACCTTTTGCTCTTAAGACGATGTCTCAACTTGTTATAAAACTATACTTACTTACTTATACGGCTCACAATCCATGAAGGATCTCAGCCTGAGATACTGTAGCCTTCCAACGTAAACGGTCCCTCGCATGCACCCTCCAGTCACCGAAACCAAGCGCTCTGGCATCCGCAGTCGTTTGGTCATTGTACCCTTACTTGTCGTCTCGAACCTGGGGGCTGGGATGAGAAGACTTTCTTGGCTGGAGCGTTGTCGTCCATTCGCTCGATGTGGCCGAGCCAATGCAGTCGTCTTTTTTTTGGCCTTCTTGACTACATCCACATCTCGGTTGAATTTTCTTCTCCGTTCGCCATCGTCACATACGGGACCGAAAATCCGTTGAAGAATTTTTCTTTCGAAAGTACCCAGTATCAATTCCCCTTTTTTACTTATCGTCCAGCACTCGGCGCCGTAGAATAGGACTGTATACAGCAGCCACTTTGTCTTTCGAGAGAGAAGTTTTGAACCCAATTGTTTTGGCAAACCGAAGCAGCACCGGTTCACTAGGGTAATTCTTCTTCGGATCTCCACTAAGGTGTCGTTTGTGGGATTCATGTTTGTTCCAAGGTATGTGAACCCCTTAACTACCTCGAAATTGCTGCTACCAACAGTGACGTTTTGTCCTAGGCGGTGGACAGATGTTGTTTTGTTTGTACTTTGTTTTGTGATCATTCACTTCAAGACCAATGAGTTTTGCCTGTTCTTCAATCGCTGTGAAGGCCTCAAGCACAGCTCTCTTGGATCGACCGATGATGTCTTTGTCGTCCGCATAGCCTAGGAGGTGTGTAGACTTGTTGAAGATAGTGTTTTCCGTGCCTTGTGCACTATCAGCTCTAGGACTATGTTGAAGAAGTCACATGACAACACATATCCTTGTCTAAACCCTGCGCATGTTTGGAGTAACTCGGATGAGCTGTTAGGTATTTGCACACTGCACTACGTACAGTTTAGCGTCATGCGGCATGGCTGGATCAGGTTTTTTTGGAATCCCGAATTCAGACATCGCCATCATAAGCTCTAGGCGGTGGATGCAATGAAACTATGTATGTGCTTTAAGGTCAAAGGAACGAGTTCGTGCAAATAATTTCTAAACGTTAGTCTCTTCATCATTTCAAGAGATCTTAACACTTTATAAATTCACTAAAAACAAAACCAAGACACCTGATGACACCTCCACCAACCCGAGTAGATGAGGTATCATAGCAAACACCCATCGTCGAATAATAACATTAAATCACACGACAATGGCAACCCTAAAGCACAATACATCCCCCTCTAAATGATATATCGTTGATGCTTCACTTCAATGGACGCGTGTAATTAATTTGCCAACTGTGGCAGCATTTAGTTGAAGCTCTGCATATTTTGTAGCTCCCTCCCCTAACTCCATTGCGACTTCATCAACCGCAAATTTTACGATTCGCGACCCAAACCCAAAAGCATAAACCATGCTTGCTCACCTCTTTGCATCTTTTATTCGTTATTTCAGTCCTCTTCCCCGCCCAATTTCATCACACCATTTCCCATTTCGAACTCCAACATCAACTCAAACTCCACCAAACACACTTAACACCACACCGACACCATCATCGCCATCGATCGCATCGCATCGCAGCCAGTGCCAGTTGCTGCCACTTTTTTATGTGTACACACAATATTGCTCGCTTTAAAGTGGCATGACCTGAACTGACCTCGATATTTCCATGTTGCTTCGGTTGGATATTTTATTTGCCGTTGCCTCGTTTTGGATTTGCTTTGGTTTCGTTCGATATAAAAAGAAAAATTAAATTCTTTTTGCTCTCTCTCTCTCATTCTCTCTTGTCGTCCCGTTTTCTGTTGTTATTTGTTCTGTTTTACTCTAACCAAATAAAAGAAAAGCAAAAATAACACATTTTATATCAACACATTCGCAAAACTCTCGCAATTAGACAATCGTTATAATTCCGAGTTCCCAATCTCTCTGGGGGCCTCTTGCTCCCGCTGCTGCTTCGGTCGCCCACCACCCACCAAATTGTTGGTGTTGCTGTAGTTGGTGTTTTGTTTTATTGCCATTGCCGTTTGCTCTTTTATTTCTTCTCATTCTTCAACATCATCATCATCAGCAGCATAATTATGAACCAAGCGAGTTGACTTGACTGTGCCTCTAGCTGAAGTTGAATGAAGCTAAGGCTTAACGCTTGAGGTTCACCGTTCATGAGACTCATGAATCGAGGTGGAGACACGAAGAGACCTCATAAAATGATGTTGATGATGAAGAGCACGACGATGATGATGAGAAAAATTTAAAAGATACATCGATGCATTGAATTAAAATGGCAATCTGGTGGATTGCTGGCTTTTTATTTGTCTGATTTTTGTTGTTGTTGTGGAAATCTTTTGTTAAAGCATAAATGGAAACACTCACTATACTGAAAAAAAAAGAGCCCAACTCTTTTCAACACAGCTTTAAAAAAGCGTACGGTATGATTTATCTTACCTTCACAGTGAGTGTGTGTATTTAAATTTTGTATGGTATGAGTTTGAACGGATTTAAATATTTGGTTCTCGTTTGAATGAATCTCTGGATGGATGGATACACTCACTGATGGATGCACGCGACCTGCATAAGCAAAATGCACTTCCGCTGTGTCTTTTGAGTTTTTGAGTTTCACAGTTTTTTTTTCAGGTATGTATGCTTGTTTATAGGGCGGGTGTGCGAGTGTTTGTTGAGTTGTGTTGCGTTTGTTGTTATATTTCAATTACATACGCACGTGATGGGTTTGATATTATTAAATTGATTCTTTTTGTGGGTATCTTGGCTGCATCTACATATGGCAAAGTGGCAGGTGTCAAAATATTTATAATTTGTTATTGTTGTTGTTTTTGTCGATCTTTTAGGAAGCCCCACAATTGGCGGCAGCATAATGACAACGATGCCGAGACGTTAAAGGATTTCATAATAACTTTTTTAATTGAATTGAGAAAAATTTTATTGACATGTCAGTTTGATAATTTTTTCTTTTATCTGTGGTTTCATGGCAGTTGTTTGATGGATGGTATATGAATGGTGGTTATTATGAGGTTGTTAAAAGAAACCTTGGAAGGGAAAGGCAATGATTGGTTTCTGTGATTAGTGGAAGAGGAAGGAGTTGTTTGTTTCGGATCTTCGGAATATCTGAACGAATTTAATTAAAATTTCAAGTTTTATAGGTATTAAAATTTTGAGTAGCTCTATTCCGTTGTCTCATTTTTTGTGAAAGTTTAGCTTTTGAGAAAATTTAAGTAGCACTGTTTTTTGTTAAAAAAAAAAATACATTTTTGGCTTACAAAAATTGTGTCATGCTATGTGAAGCTTTTTTACTCAAGGCTGAGGTAGACTCGTTTGTGTCCAGGACCGATTCCAAAAGAAACAAATAAAACATTAGCTAAACGTTCCAAACTCCGAAGAAAAACCAACCTTTTAAATATTTTATAACGTTGATCGAGGAAGAAATGAGCTAAGACCATGGGTGGGTCACATTGGCTTTGAGGGTAGTGAACGGGCTGACGAGCTGGCTGGCGTATCGCATATCCCACTCGCGGAAAGAGTCAACATTCCTCTTGGTGCTACGAAGGGCAAGCTCTTCTCAACTTTTCTCGCTGAATTAAACCGCTAATGGAGTAGCCTTACCAACTGTACCATATCTAGAAAGATATAGACAATAAATTCCGTACTGACAATATAACCTGATTTTAAGACCCAGACAAGACAAAGGTAGGTTCGTTGCAATATGCGCCAGCCATTGGCCTGTTCTGGAACACGCATCTATGTTGGGCATTCCCAACAATACTTACTGTCGTAGTTGTGGGGATCAATAAGAAAAGGAAACTATTCTTCAGTTTGTGTAAGTGTCCTGCGATTTAAGATTTGACCTCTTTTTCCACTTTG
>CAKKXW010001947.1:0-10513 GCA_920937365.1 Sphaerophoria rueppellii | reverse complement strand
AATGACAGCCCTGTGTAAATTTCACCAAATGATTCACCTTCAAATTCATGAGTGAAGCTCCCATTCCTTGGTGAATCGCATGGTGATTCCTTGGTGAAAATTGGGAAATTTGCCACTGGGAAGTAACAAAATACACACAAACCACCTTTTGTGAAACTCGTGCTATTGCTTGTAGGTATTTACTATACACACACGAATGGAACGAATGAATAAGAAAAATACCAAATCAACCACCACTGTATAAGCATAGGTATAGTTGCGATGGATATATTATTGAAGTGTGTTTGTATTTATTATATGATCTAGAACGAAATGAACATTGAACGGTCTGATGTCTGATCTCTAATATCTCTGTTATGGAACTACGAACCTTCGGAACTATGATTATCATAGTTCCGAAGGTTCATAGTTCCGCGCTCATTAAATAGTTCCTTTGGATCGGAGTCGGAACTATGAACATTAAAAAACAAAACTGATTTCGATACCAGTTTCTTTCGTTCATGAAAGATGTTGCTAAATGAAAAATGATGTGCATTGTGTTCGTATTGGTATTAGCAATTTAGCATGTGTAGTATATCTTTGATTGTTTGTTATTGTTTTGTTGACTCTTTATTCTGTAATCTGAACTGCTTTTCAAAAAGTGGTTATCGTTTTCTTATTCGTGCATGCAAAAGTTAGTTAGTTTCAGTAATGTGAAATCTGAAATGCGAATCCCTCTTTTACTTAGTTCACATAATTGTTTTTTTTTTTAATTCTTAAAATTGGCAATGTAATTAGTTCCTATGTTCCTAATACTTACATATTAACATTTAAATTGGTTGTTTTTGTTTTTTAATCTACAGTTTTTATTTTTATTTTCAAGTCATTAAAATAGCTTAAAGAAAAAGACAAACCAAGAAACCAACTCTTCATTTCGCTTATTAGTTCATTTAACCTACCATGTTCAAGTTATAATGCATTAACAGAACCTTAACAGTTCCGCGGAACTAGTTCCAGGAACTACTTCCGACTACCAAGAGAACCGTTCCATGTTCGTTCCGGTTTTGGAACTGTTTTGCGCAACTCTAGTATTTATTCATTGAACGCTATTAGGTCACTGCCGTAGATAAGTTCTGATTTCCGAGCACCCTCAAAAGTTAATATAGGTTCTGAACTCTATTAAGTTGAGATCAAAATCTACTGGAAATTATCTTTGTCCTTGTCGTTTTTGGAATAACTGGCAATTAGTTACCCAAAACACAAATTTATTAGAAGGATGAATGTGAAACGTAAAACTCATTTACAGGAGGATTTAACTGGCAGCTAATTTAAGTGCTGGTTAACTTAATCAGAACATTACTTTTACATTGTGAAACAGACGCTTAGAAACTTAAAGAAACATTATATTATATTAATTGCCGGGCTTACATATATCATACCATTATTTGAGCGAACACAACTAGTCTAGTGGTGTTAAATCACAGGAACAAGGCGGGCAATAGACTCCCATTTCTTGAGATAACTCGCCGATCAAACCTACTCTTCAATAATGGGATTGTGAGGTGTGCTTTGTGGCTTGTTGAAACTACTTGTGGCCAAAGTCCATATAAATTCAAATGCGAGCCAAAAATAATCGGTAATCATGATGCGATAACGCTGACCATTCAGAACGCCATGGAAATGACTGATTTGGATCATTTGCTACGGACGCCTGAACGGCAGCCATATTTTCGGCACTTCGAAAGGCAACACTACATAACGAATATACTGACTACTGGACTCGACTTGTTATTGCCGGATTGGAATAGTGTAAGCTGATAGTGATTGTTGACACTCAATTATCTCTTCTTTTTTTTCCTGAATTTGACTGCCAACTATCAAAAATCAGCTTACACAATTCTACCCCCGCCGGTCTACTAGAGTGAGAAATACGAATAAATTTGTGGTCATCGACTTCGCATTTCGACAGAAAGCCGTTGGTGAATTTTCATTAGTGAAAATGTGCATTCACAAGTTAAATTCAAAGCTGTCAAAACTAGATTTTTTTTTTCTTCTACCTAATCAAAAAGTGTCACTGTTGAAAAACGTTTGTTTGTGTACTCCCTTCAAAAGCAAAATACTCCCCTCTAGAACTTGAAAATACTCCTCTGTGAAAATTTGAAACGGCAGCCCTGTTTCTCTGTTTGTCAGTCTATTGTAATGTGTACACACTTTGTAACTCCGCCTCTTTATATCTGTATACTTAAATGTGTAAACACTATCTATCTCTGTCACTCTAATATTGTCTAATTGCTGAATAGTTATGTAGCAAAAGTTTTATTTGTAGTTGTAAGTAATTGTGTATACACTCTAGTGGTTAAGAGGAGAACTTCGTTAAGCATCGAGAAGTTTCAGCGCCTACTAGAATCTAGTAGTTTCTCGAACTTATTCGAGTTATATAAATACCCGCTCGGTGTCGAAGCAAAATTTAATTGAATGTGAACTGCTATAAAGTAAAGACACTGTGTTGAAAGTAATAATTGAAAGTGTTAAATAAATAAGTTTGTGAGTGATTTAAATAAAGTGAATTTGTGTTTTATTTGAAAAGTGAATAAGTTTTAATTGTCGGACCAAGCCGAATATTACAATAATATAGCCTACACACTCCTACTTACTGTGTTCGTTCTTGTCATTTTGTTCTCCACTGGGGAAATTTTGTCTTGTTCTTGTTTTTGAGCTGTCAAACCAAGCAGAGCAGCAAAATTCAAAAATTCAATTCTTGGTAGTTCTAGTCTATTTCATATACAAAGCCTATAGGTTCTTCGGACTTCGGATCAAAAAAAGGGATATCGGTTTCCATATGAATGAAGCGAAAGCGATCGTTTGTTTTCAAAAATGATAATTCGCATTCTGTATCGCGTTTCGTTTTAGTTTTGTATTCGTTTATATTGTAATATTCGGTTTGGTCCGACACTTAAAACTTATTAACTTTTCATATAAAACACAAATTCACTTTATTCAAATCACTCACACACTTATTTATTCAACACTTTCAATTATTACTTTCATATACCTTGTTCACACGTGAAGAAAATAAAAAATTTCCTTTGATTAGTGATGGCAAGCGGGTTGCTAAGGGGAGAGAAAAAATCAAAAAATTTGGAAAAATTGAGTGTAGAAATTTGACGTTTTTCTTTGTGTTCTTCTCTCATCGTCCCGCATATGTCAAAATATTTTCAATTTGTTTGTTGAACAGAAGTAAACTGTTAATATTACTTCCTTTTTTCTGTGCTTGAAAATTTTTAAAACAATGTGGTCACGAGAGGACAATCTTTTCTTACTGGAATATACCAGCAGAATCCAATTTTATACCGGGTAAAATCCAGTGATTACCTTAATAAGAAAAAAAGAATGAGTGCTTATTTATAATATGCAGTGATATACAAAAAAAGACCGCAAACAACAATCGGTGACATTAAAACTAAAATAAGAACACTAAAACAACAATACAATAAAGAACGCTTGGAATGTACCAAATCAAGAAAAAGTGGTGCGGGTGAAATTGAAGTGTTGAAGCCGACATTGTGGTGTTATGATGAGCTTACATTTTTGGAGGAAGCGAATATCGAAATAAAAGTACTTCCAACATCCCATCAGTAAGTTCATTTTTATTTGCCTGTACTTGTTAATACCAATTTAAATAAATAACGACCATTGCAAGGAGTAACATTGTAGTAGAGCAAGAATGTGTTGCATTATTTCAGACAAATCTTAAAACTATGCAACACATTCTTAATTATGTATTCAAATAAATAACGACCATTATAAAGAGTAGTAGTAATGAGAATGTGTGGCATAATTTTAAGACTGGCCTTCTTACTTAGTACATATTTTAAAATTCTTGCACAATTTATTCAGTTTTTAGAACCAATCGAGAGCAAAACTCAAAAGGAAAATTGGAAGGAAGAAATGAAGACAAATATAGCAAGAGAAAACGAAAGTCTCAGAACGAAGTAAAGGCGGAAAAAAGCGCGGAGACTATAGCTCAGATGGTTTTAGAAGAGCTTGAAGATGTAACCGAACACATTTTTAGAGAAGCTTAATACAAAATTTATAGTGTCCTTCAGGAGGCGCATTTAATGATGGAGAAGATAAGGAAGCAAGAAAAGGCAAGTAGCTCTTCACAAACCAAAGTCGAATGTAACTTTACACTTTTCATTTTTTTGTTTTTGTTTATAGAGATACCTTTTTCAATTGACGCAAGTAACGAAATGCCAGCTTATTCAAACATTGAAAACGGTTTTGAAGATGATCTCTTGGATGAATATGTATCTTATTCACCTTAAATCAGGTTTATGATTATGCACACGTACTTTTCTTTCCTTTTTATTTTGTTTTCGTTTATTATAAGTTTTAAAAATTAAATTAAAAAACATTGAGTTAAACATGTTCAGCCAAATTTATAATCAAATTTTAAAGGTTGCTTAACTTTAAGCAACCTTTAAGTATGATTTAAGTAGAAAATCCATATTTATCATTAATTTGGAGATTTAACCAACGTTAATTTAAGCTCTCTTAACTTAAACGCAAAATTTGTTGTTTAAAGGCTGATTAAATGTTGATTAAATGTTGACATTTCTATGATATTTAAAAATTATCTCTTCTCCGTTGTTTATTTTAGTTTTTTTTTTTTGTATAGAGATATGTTTGAGAGTGATAGGAAAGAAAAACTCCACAAGGGAAGAAAAGAAATAAATCCGACAACACGTAAAGATCTCGCTTGCCTCGTGCCTTTTTTTATAATCATTCTAGTTATGATTCCAGTAATGATGATCCGAGTCTTAACAAAATCAAAACATCCTCATTTGCTAATTTTTTAGAAAATGTTACAAAATTTATTATCCTTCACATTCACACAAAATTTTAAAATACACTCTGAAACGGCAACATGTTGGCATCCTCCAGATGTTGTTGCAATTTCTTGACGTGGTGTTTGATATTTTTGCTTGTCAGCATTTGCTCAGTTCAGCTGAAGCAGCGGCAGCGTAGTCTGTTTTTAAGTGTGATTGTCGTCGTCGTCATCATCCTTTCCTTCATATTCATTTCCTGAACAAGGCCGCGGCCTCGGCCTAGGAAGAAACTGTATGCACCGTCGCGTTTCTTTTTTTTTTGTTTTGTTTGTTTGTTTGTTTTTTTCTTTATGACGTTCAATTTTACTTTTGACAAATTAAAACTGAAAGTTTCCTGTAATAGATTCGTCGTTTATATTAGGTACTATTTTGAGAAAAATGTTGCTTAACTAAACATCAGTCAATATTCGATTATAAATAAGAATTTAAGTAACGTTGCTTAAAGGCTGTCTTAATATTTAAGCAAGCTTAACTAAACAGCCTTTGAGAACCATTTTAAGAAAATATAATAAATACGGCAGGTTATGTTTAATTTAAAATATATTGATCCAGCGAAGGTAAGGCTCCCTCTAGAGAGAAATACTCTGTGAATTGGTTTCGAATTTCGCCTCCTAATCTGGAATAATTTCTGCTTGGAGTTGGACCTGCAGCTTGGAGGTGTAGTTGAAGTTTGTTTTTTATTAACGTCGTGTAACTTTCATTTTTGCATATCAAAAAGTTATGCAAAACACACGTTGCTTGGGTAATTTTTTTAACCTTTTCGGGCCTTAAGTGGATTTTGGTTTGTAAAATTCTAAACCGGTTTGCAAGCATTCCAAAGGAATGTCCTACGGTTTGCCTTGCATGGCTCAATCGAAAATTAAAAACTCTTTTTTTGTTTTTCCACACTATTAAAAGGATAAGGTTTCAACATAGATTCAAGACAAGATTCATATACAATGGAGCACACATTTGGTATAGTTTGCGAAATAAAAGGTAATGAACATCGTGTTTGGTATTCTAAACTCCTGAAGGATTCTCCTGTGGCCAAAAACCAAAGGTTAGTGCCAAAACCTCATCTGGCGGTATTGATATTCCCATTTCAGTGTTTTTTTTTTAATATTGCTACTTTAACTGAAAATGTAGTGTTCGTAGCTTAGTGGTTAGGTGTGTTTGTGTTGGCTGCTAAGCAGAACGTCGTAGGTTCAAGTCCTACTCGTGCCCATAGTTTTTATTTCATCTTTCACGGGCACTGCCTCTTGCGAAGAACTGACCAAACTTCCAAGAGTATCATCTGTCATGAAAAAGTGCTTCTCAACTTTGCCGTTCGGAATCGGCGTTAAATTGTAGGTCCCCTCAATTCTTCACACGCACCTAGAGAATTGTTGATGAGGATAAGCCACTTAGGCCTTGGCTCTTCAAGACCTGTCGCGCCACTTTATTTTTTACTTTAACTCAATTTAAAATTTCAATGAAGCAATTTTCATCCATTCGTAAATATCCACGAAATGCAACTTTGTCTTTAAGTCGCAGCTCATCTGTTTGTTTCTGTCATCGTAAGGAAAATAAAACACCTAAAGGAATAAGCAAATTCTACAGAAGAAAAATACTCACATATGAACGCAATCGTTCTACACATGTGAACAAGGCCATACACAGTCAAATGGCTATTTATGTAACTAAAAGCGGTTCGAGAAACTACTAGATTCTCGTAGACGCTGAAGGTTCTTGATGCTTAACGAAATTCTCTTCTTAACCACTAGAGTTTCCTCTAGGCTATAGAATGTATACACAATTACTTACTCCTAAAAATAAAAATTTTGTTACATAATTATTCAGCTATAACACAACACTAAAATGATAGAGATAAATAGTGTAAGTATACTCATTACAGTATGTACACATTACATATAGATACACATACAGAGATGTAGAGAGGTAAAGATACAAAGTGTTAACATATTACATTGCCTGGCTCGACTTTCCTATACGGGCTCCTGAATTTGGACACGAAAATGGTCTCAATCTATAAATGCTAGTTATTTAAGCACAAATAAAAAGTTTTTTTTTCTAGGAAATAAATATTACTATTAGAAATTTATAAAATAAAATTACACTTTTTGCCATTTATACTTGAAGTTTTATTTTAAAATTCCACTGGACTCGCTCTTTTTATGATGAACGTCAAAATCAGCTGTTAGTTAATCGCACTCACGAGTCAATGTCATTCGTAGTGCAAGTAGACTGCACCCTTTATTAGGATTTTTTTAGGGATATTCTGCGATTTGGCGTTGGTTTTTGGGATTTTTTAAATTACTCATTGGAAATGTTTTCTTGTGGACGAACTTAAGGACACACATTTCAGTAACGTTGAAAATGTGTTCTGACATTAAGAATATCCATATTCTGTGCATTCAATTTGTGAATATCAAACGTGTTGGGTTTCCAAAAACAAAAATTAAAATTAAAAAAAGAATAGTAAAAGATCTATCAAACCACAAAATGAGGCAACCATCAGCAAATGAAGACCAGCCAACCACGAGCCAATGTTCTCTTGCTTTGTCGCTACAGCGATGGTAAGTTACAAATTTTAATAATATATTTTATTACTAAAACTCAAATTTCTAGGAATTTCTACAGTCTGATCAAACAAATTGACGGCGAGTCAAAGAGTTTGAAGTTTGCTGAGGAGAACGGGTTGCTGCCCTCTTCGAGACTTTGTCCCATCCACAGGACTCAAATGTCCCTAAACTCCGAAGGCGCCACCGGATACTTTCGCTGCCAACGTGGGGCCTGTAAGGGCAAGAACAAGGTAAGCAGGTCGAAGGGCATCTGGTTTGAGAAGACCAAGTTGTCTATCCAACAGGTGCTCTACCTGACTTACTGCTTCGCCAAGAAATCCCCCTTCGACGAAGTCCAGCGAGAGGACTTCTCTGGGTCCGGCACCATATTGTCGACGAAGACCATCGCGGATTGGTATAGTTACTGCCGCCAAACATGAGTTTAAGTAATAGTTTAAAATTTCGCGCGAAATTTTAAACAGTCTTGCTTGAAAACAACTTGGGAAGTAACGTTGTTGTTAGGCGTTCCTTGGCCGTTGGAATTGCTTGGGTTTTTTACAGAGTTGGCAATCTGTATCCCTTCGTGGTAGTAGAGTATTCATTTACTTCCACTTCTCAAGCCCGATGGACACTTTGTGAAGCCTTTTCTGCTGCTTCCATCGTCAGAGCGAATGCCAATGCTTCTGGGAGTGTTCGCTTCCCGGCAATTCGAATAGCCCTCTGGAGATTGATGTCAGCCACAGTTCTCACAAACGCTTTGTAACGGAACCCATGTTCCTCCCTCTTCAACCTTTCGCTACCCTTCACGCTCTTAGGTCTACAGGACCCTAAGAACGATCCAGGTTGCAGGCTGAAAAGGGGATCCAGGCTACGACTGCGGCATGCTTGCTTTTGCACAGCTCGTCGGTGGTGTGGGTAATTGCAGTCGCAGCTCTGGACAGTGTTACATTATACATGCCTTTAGAGTTCCAAAATAATGGAACCCGAAGATGAATTGGAGGGAGTGTCACCGAAGGGAGGGAAGAGAATACGGAGAATCTACTCCTAAAATCTCATACTCCCACCCGTCCTCATTCTAAAACAATATCCACCTTCCACCATGACCAGCAATTATTTTATCCAATCATTTTTTTTTCTTATTTTCAAAGTAAAATCATCAGAAAAATTTTGTTAATTTAACAGGAACAGAATTTAATTTATTAACAACAACAAAATTAAATATTGGAATGAAGAAACAAAAAAAAATTAAATGTATAGTTAAAAATATTTATAATAATTAAAACAAAAATTAATGGTTTTAAGAATTAATTAAATTTAAATTATTTAAATATAATAAAGAAATTGAATTTATAATCATTAATTTATAATCATTATTTAATCAAATAATCAAATAAAATAAATTTAGAAAAAATTACCTTCAATCCTACACCGTGGTGCACCAAGATGTTGATCAACAAAAAAAAACAATACAAGCAATACAAAAAAAAATATACATAAAAGAATAATCGATAACACCGAATTGTATTAATTTTATTTGTTTTGTTGTTTTGTCTAGATTCTTGATTTTTTTTCTTGATTCTTGATATCTGTTTTTTTTTTTTTCTTGATTCTTGATATCTTTTTTTTTCTTGATACTTGATTTTTTTTTTATCTTTATTTGTTTTCTTCTTATTTTTCAATGTTCACAGTCTTATTTAAAAAAAATATTTTTGTTTTTCACCACATATAGTCTCTTTATAGACATAAACTTCTCTTTCTTTATTTTATATTTTTGATTTTTCTTTTGTTCAAATATATGTATATATATTATCACATCAATTATTTATTAATTGGACTGTTTTCAATTTTTTTTATTTCAACAATGCATTTATTTCTTTTGATTGTTTCTTTTCCTTAATTACTCTCTTTACTTTCTTTTTATGTACAAATTTTATAACACAAAGTCTGTTGTTATAGTTATTATTTTTTTCCTTTTTGGAATAAAAATTTATTTATGGGAAACAAACTGTTCTGTAACTTTCTAATCCTGAACTGCCTTAAGATCTAGATATTTTTTTGATTTCTCAAAATCGAATTTTTCAAAGATTATTTTTTTTTTATTCAGTGTAGTGTACAGTGTATGTGTGTAAAGTATGTTGTATGAATAATGTTGATGTGGTGAGTATGGGCATGTATTCTATGAATAGTGTTATGTGAGAAGTAATGTTATGTACTGTACGTTTAGTTAAGTTTTGTTTTGTTTTCGCAGATCTTCACAGCTTCAACGGCAAGTTGATCTCTTATCTCATTACCAGCTGTTGGATAAGCCAGATGAACCAACCGCTTGATATATGATTGAAGCTTTTGCAGAGTTTCACCCCTTTTCTGTGTTCTATTGTTTAGCTGTACTTGGAAGACTTATGTCATGTGGCTATCTCCAAAATGCCGTTCAATTGCGTTCACTACTGGGATGGTTTGTAGCAGTTCGGCAGCAGATGCTCACAAGAAGGTTCTCTAACTTTCAACTTTCGCACTCTTTCTTTAGTTCGACGCACTCATCGAGAATATTAATTTTGTCGTCGAAGTCCGCAAATCTGCCTTCTAATAGATTTCTCTGTTCAAGAGAACATTCTTTTTATTCTCCTCAGATTTGGCTAGAAGAATTGAATTCTTTATTGAAACTTATAAATCGTTTGCGAATCGATATCTTAACGTAACGTATTCCCTGCTTTTAAATTGCTTGAATGAAATGCCTCGTGGCTGACTTTTTAAATACATATGGCTGAACTACTCTTGCTCATGAGAGTATTTTACATACACAAATGTCAAAATGAATGTACATTTATACAAATACTAAAACTAACTTAAAATTAAATAACAAAAATAACGAACGCCAGTATTTAAAGGTCTATTTTTCTTTTGTCAGTTCTGAGAGCGAGAACGCTCTAATAAATTAAATCTCTTTGAAGGTGTAATATTACATTTTGTTTTATAAGTGAGTGAGATGGTTAGGTTAGGTTAGGTTAAAGTGGCTGTGGATACAGAATCCACACACTTAGGCCAGAAGAAAAGGCCCATTGTGATACCACATGAATCTAGAGAATTACTTCTTACTAGTCGAACCAT
>CAKKXW010001946.1:0-10518 GCA_920937365.1 Sphaerophoria rueppellii | reverse complement strand
AGCCTATACGACCAATTCTGATAGTGTGTGAAAAAAAACGAATCGCATATTCAGAGATATCCAGGTTGTTTGATCCATTGGGTATAATTGGTCCGGTCGTCGTACTTGGAAAACTGTTTATGCAAGAACTATGGAAATCGAAAACAGCATGGGATGAACCACTTGCTGTTGAACAACAAAAGAAATGGGAAGCTTACAAGGTTCAACTATACGCTTTGAGCAAAATAAGTATTCCCAGGTGCACAATACCACAGAATCCGTCACAAATTCAACTGCATGCTTTTTTGGACAGTAGTATGGCTGCATTTGGTGCATGTTGCTATATACGAGCTATCGATGCTAATGGAAACATTTCAGTATCTCTACTTTGTGCAAAATCCAGAGTGGCACCTTTGAAAATAACAACATTGGCTCGTTTAGTGCTTTGCGCGGCAGTATTAATGGCCGAATTAGCCGAACGTCTACTAAAAACATTGACCATATCAATCAATCAAGTTCATTACTACACCGATAGTACCACTGTACTATCATGGATATCTTCACCATCCTATATATGGGAAACATTCATTGCGAACAGAGTTGCACGCATTCAATCACTTTCCAATACAACTAATTGGCATCACAGATTATTAGATAAGATTGTGATTTATTATCATTTTCCAATTGTACAATATACATTAATTTTTACAAAAATCTTTGAAGCATGGCTTTGCCGTCTGCCCGATTGACATTTATTAATTTATGTATACATATTAAATTGGTTTTTGATAAAAAAAAGTGAAAATATTTCAAAACTAAATATATCTTATAATGTGAAACATGATTTTGTTTTTATATAAATATATTTATAATAAATATATGCATGTGTTTATTATTTTATGTTTCTTAGAATTCCTCGTTCAAAATTTGATTTCTATATGACATTGCTCTTCTATAGCAGTTGTAGAGTAGGGTTACATTTTCTTCGCAGTTCAGCATCGCTAGCACTTCCGTTTTCGTTTTCATGTCACTGCCAAGAAAATTTCTTCTTACTTCCTTCAGGGTAGGACATATTCCGATGAAGTGTATGACATCTTCTCTTACCGCCAGGTTACACAGACTGCAAATAACTGGCAGATCTGCGCGGTGTGGTATGAAATTCAGCCTTACCAATTCCCCTCTCATTTTAAACATTGCTGATATTATTTTTTGACTGTTTTCAGCCCGAAAATAATGGTTCAGTATGCTGTAGGTTGCTCTGTGTACTGAAGAAGTTGCCTTGTCGATACAGTTCATCCTATCTTTTTCATCAACTTTAGAGACTAAGTGATAGAGGGAATCTTCTACAACCTTTATGTCAGTTATCTCATGGCTTAGATTCAGGTTAACGTCACAATAGTCTGCAAGCTCCTTGAGTTTATCATACCATAGTCCTTTTTTTCTTATAATATACAAGGCTATTACTTTTGGCAATCTTCCGTTTGGCATGTTAAGAACTTTCAATAAGTAGTCAACATGTAACTTCAGTGTCTTGGTAAACAGAGTGACAGTCCAGTTTCGATGTTTATCATGTAGTTCGGTGTATTGCTTGGTAGTTGGAAACATCTTTTTACATAAAATCTCAACAATTTCTCAACAGTTTCGTGTTGTTCAAAACCCCAACTTTGCGCCGCATACATCATCACAGATTCCGCAACTGCGCTGAAAACCTTGTATTTTACAGTGTGCGAAATTAAGTTGTTTTCGAAGCATTTCTTCCATGTCGCGCTAATAGCGTTTTTAGCTTGTATAAGCTTAATTTTTAAATGATCTTCCATGTTAAGATTGCTGGTTATAATGACACCAAGACATTTGTAGGATCTCACAACTTCGATCGGTTCTCTATTTAAGTGCCACTGCTCATTCCTCGCTATTCCGCCAGACCCCTTTTTAAATATCATCACTTTGGATTTACTTAAATTGATAGTCAAATTCCACAATCTGCAGTACTCACCAAGCCGATTGATCATTAGTTGTAATGTTTCAGGTGAATATGCGAAAAGCATAACGTCATCCGCAAACAATAGAGCTTTGATCACCGTTGCAGCAAACTCTATTCCACCTGGTAAGCTGTCAATAAGATCGTCAATAAATAGAGCAAATAAGTTTGGACTTAGGGGACATCCTTGCTTTACTCCCATTGTCGTTTCGAACCATTCAGACATTTCCACCCCGTTCCATACTGCTGCCTGATTTCCATCATAAAGGTTTTCCAAGACTCTGCCAAACTTTGATGTCATGCCGGCGTTATAGAGTTTTAGAAACAACTCTCTTCTGTCAATTGTGTCAAAGACTGCTTTGAAGTCAACGAAGAATACGTATAACTTCTTGTTTTGCGCTAGAAAAGTTCCTGCAATGCTTCTTAAGATAAAGATGTTATCACTAGTAGAATAACTGCTTCGAAAACCTGACTGAAATTCTTTAAGCTTCGAGTTACTATTCATCCAACTACACAGGCGATTATTCACAACTGAGACAAAAACTTTGTATGTGGAATTGAGAAAGGATATTCCACGGTAATTTGTTGGATCTGACATGTCTCCTTTTTTATGAATAGGAAATATAATTGACTCTTTGAACTGTTGAGGTATGTTTCCGGTTTCTAGGATTTCATTGAAGGCCTCTGTGAGTTTTTTTCCAAGGTTTATCGTTCCATATTTCAGGAACTCTACCGTGATTCTGTCAGATCCTGGCGCTTTTCCATCTTTGAGTTTGCTCATTGTCAAACGTAACTCTTCATCCTTAATGACCCCATCCAGAATAGCGTCAGATAGAGAAGGTTTTGCATATAAAAATGTTGGTGCAACCAAGTCTGGATTTAAAAGCTTCTTAAAGTGTTCTTGCAATAAGGGTACCGAAAGATTATTGCTGATTTTTAGACTTTTACCATTTATTTTTCTTATCTCTTTCCAAAATTCTTTGGCGTCTGTACAGCAAGTCAATTTTAGGGCTGTGGTTTCATGGTAAATCGTTTTTTTTTCCTTACAGATTTTCTTATAGAAATTGTTTGCTTCGATATAGTATTTTTTCAGAGTTGGATGGTTAAATTTTCGGAATGCTCTTAGCCACCCAAATGATTTTTTTCTAGCCATTTCACATTCGTTATCATACCACTCGTTCTTCGATTTCTGCCTTGAAGTATTTGATTGTCTACAAATCGGATATGAAGATTTAATTAAGTGTTCGATATCCTCTACCTTAAGCTCTGCTTGTTCGTGAAGATTTCGATTTAAGTTTCGCCGATACACAGTTGACTTGTTTTCCTTCCAAATCAGTTTAGGAGGCAGATTAAGTTTCCTTGAAGTTTCCTGTGGTATCACATAAGGGTTGCAAACTACTGTGATGGGCATGTGATCAGAAAAAGGTACGCTCAAAACTTCAAAATCATGAATAATTGTCATCCATTCGCCTCTTGCTAGACAAAAGTCTACAACTGATGCACCTTGCTGCCCCAAAAACGTAAGCTCACCATTTTTATCAGAATGACTCACGCCATTCAAGATATGGAGTCCAAATGAGTCACAGAGTTCTAAAAGTTTAATACCTCTAGGATTTGTAGTTGTATCCTTTGATTTTCTAACTTTTCCCGAGAACATATTTCCATTACCTGGTTCACTCCCTATTCTTGCGTTTAAATCGCCTATAATCATTAAATTATCTTCATTGTTACGTTCCAAGAAATCAACTAATGATCCGAAATCTCTCTCCCAATGGTTACAAGTAACGTAAGATGGTATGATAATATATTTCGTACAGTTTATGGTAACATGTAAGAAAACAATTTCTTCATCCAATATGAATTCACAAGATACATTCTCCAAAGCCTTCTTGTACCCGAAGAAGCATCCACCACTCGGCCTTCCTCTCATATTTACTTTAATTGCTGAAATCCATCGGAAGTTCAAATTTTGAAAACGGTTTGTATATAAATTATAATCTTCCTCGACAACAAATGTTTCGTATAAAAACACAAAATCATAATTATTTAATAGTTCATAAAAATTCTCATATAATGACTTATTTCTAAGGCCTGCTACATTATAACAAATTATTTTTAATTTTTTTAATTCATAATTTAAAATTTTTTTTGGCAGACGGCCTACACCCTATGCTTGAATTGAGTTCGTAAAGTTCGAAATTGGTGGAATGGTTTGTGTAATGACTATGTTGTTGTTTTCGGCCTCACCACTGGTTGTCGCTTTCACGAATTTGTTGACGTTTCTTAAGTTCTGACGTTCTTCTTACTTACTTACTTAAGGTGGCGCTACAGTCCGTTGTGGACTTGGGCCTCAATCAACAGGCTCCGCCAGCTAGCTCGATCCTTAGCTAGTCGTCTCCAGTTTTGCACTCCGAGTTGATTGAGGTCCTCTTCCACTTGAGTGCGCCACCTGAGTCGCGGTCTTCCTCTCCTCCTACGTCCCTCGGGAATAGTGTCGAAGGCTTTCCGGGCCGGAGCATTGGTGTCCATTCGCTCTAAATGACCGAGCCATCTGAGTCTCTGGACCTTGACCCTTCTGGCTAGGTCCATGTCGTTGTACAACCCGTAAAGTTCGCTGTTGTATCTTCTTCGCCATTCCCCTTCAATGCACACGGGGCCAAAGATAACCCGAAGAACTTTCCTCTCGAAACAGCCTAAGGCACTTTCATCCGATTTTGTCAGGGTCCATGCTTCTGCACCATACAGCAGGACTGGGATGATGAGTGTGTTGTACAGTTTTACCTTAGTTGCTCGAGAGAGGGCTTTTCCACTCAATTGCTTTCTAAGCCCAAGGAAACAGCGATTAGCAAGAGTTATTCTTCGTCTGATCTCGGCGCTGGTGTTATTGCCCGTGTTTATAGCGGAGCCTAGGTAGACAAACTCCTCTACTACCTCGAAGTTATACGCGTCTATTGTGACGTTTTGCCCGAGCCGTCGGTGTTGGGTGTCCTTCCTCGAAGACAGCATATACTTCGTTTTTCCCTCATTTACCGCTAAACCCATTTTTGCCGCTTCTGTCTCAATTCTCACAAAGGCGCCATTGACATCACGCTGTGTTCTTCCCATTATATCAATATCATCGGCGTACGCGAGAAGTTGAACAGATTTTTGGAAGATAGTGCCTCTGGTGTTGACGGTGGAGTTCTGCACTATCTTCTCAAGAACGATGTTAAAGAAATCGCATGACAGTGCATCGCCTTGTCTGAATCCTTTTTTGACGTCGAAAGATTCCGTGAGCTCGTTGCCAACTTGATGGAGCAGCGTGAGTTCTCCATCGTCATTTTGCACAAGCGAACGAGCTTGGCAGGGACGCCAAAACTAGACATAGCTTTGTACAGTTCGTCTCTGTAGATGCTGTCATACGCGGCCTTAAAATCGATGAAAAGGTGGTGGGTATCGATTTGGAGTTCATAGGTCTTTTCCAGGATCTGCCGCAACGTGAAAATTTGGTCGATGGTTGACTTTCCTGGCCTGAAGCCACATTGATAAGGACCAATCAGATTGTTGACGAAAGGCTTCAGACGTTCACATATTACGGCAGAGAGGATCTTGTAGGCGATGTTTAGTAGACTTATTCCTCTATAGTTGGCGCAGTTTAGAGGATCTCCCTTTTTCAGGATCGGGCAAACAATGCTGAGGTTCCATTCATCGGGCATGCATTCCTCTGACCATATCTTACAGATGATTTGGTGCATGCTCCTATCTAGCTCGTCGCCTGCTGCTTTGAACAACTCAGCAGCTAGTCCATCTGCTCCAGCGGCTTTGTTGGATTTCAGCCGTGATATTGCGGTTTTCACTTCTTCTAGGTCGGGTTCACGGAATTGTTGGCTATCATCGTGTCCGATGAAAGGCTCCTGTCTGACGGCGGTATTTTGTTCGTCGTCGCCGTTATACAATCTACAGAAGTGGTCTTTCCAAATCCCCAGCATTGACTGCGATTCTACTATGATGTTCCCTTGTTTATCTCTGCAGGCATCAGTTCTTGCTCGATGACCTTGAGCCAGCTGTTTAACCTTTCGGTAAAACCTCCGAACTTCATTCCTGCTGTTGGCTCTCTCAACATCCTCGATCTGACGCTTCTCATGCTCTCTCTTTTTCCTCCTGAGAAGCCGGCGTTCCTCTCCTCTTTTGCTCGTAGAGCTCACGAGCAGCTCTTGTCCTTCTATGCAGCGCCGCTTTGTATGCCTCCTGCTTGGCTGCATGGGCCTGCCTGCATTCTTCATCAAACCAGGGGTTTCGTTTTGGTGGCTGTGTGAAACCCAGCACATTAGAGGCGGCATCTCTAATTGCTCTTTGGCAATGTTGCCACTGGTCTTCGATACTTGATGTTGGCGGCATAGGACTCCTTAAGAGGTTACTTGACACTCGATCAGAGAATGATCTGGCGATCTCTTGCGATTGTAGCCGTCCGACGTCGAATTTTCTTGCAGCATTTCCTTGTTTTGGCCGTTGTCGGGATATTCGTAGCACTACCTTGGCTACGACGAGGTAGTGGTCCGAGTCGATGTTAGCTCCTCGGAAAGTTCGAACATCTAAAATGCTGGACAAGTGCCTTCCATCGATCGCAATGTGATCAATCTGGTTGACGGTTGATTGATCAGGAGATCTCCATGTACCTTTATGGATGTTGAGATGAGGGAACCAGGTGCTTGCTACCACAACATTTCGCCCCGCAGCAAAATCGATCAGCCTGAATCCGTTATCGGATGTGGTGTCGTGCAGGCTGTGCTTTCCGACCGTTCCACCAAAGATGTCCTCTTTTCCCAGCTTTGCGTTAAAATCGCCGAGGACAATTTTAATGTCATAACTAGGACATTGCTCGTATGTTTTGTCGAGGAGCTCGTAGAACTCGTCTTTGGTGTCGTCCTTTTTCTCTTCTGTGGGGGCATGCGCACATATTAGGCTGATGTTGCCGAATTTAGCCTTGATTCGGATTGTCGTGATGCGTTCGCTCACACATTTGAAGCTCAAGACTTTTTGCCTGAGTCTGCTTCCCACGACGAATCCGCATCCAAATAGTCGCTGTTGTTGCTCTCGGTAACAATTACCATAGTAGATGTCGCAGTTTTTCATCCTCCTTTTGCCCGGTCCATCCCATCGCATTTCCTGGATAGCGGTAATATCTGCTTTGTAGCAGTTGAGGGTCTCCGCTAACTGTTCGGCAGCACGCGGTCTATTAAGGGACCTAACATTCCACGTGCATATCCGAAAATCGTTGTCCTTTGTACATTTGCTTGGGTCGTCATCAGTGTATCCGTCCGTTTCCGAGGCCTGTTGTTGCTTCGCAACTAAACTTTTTTCTACGTGGTCGGGAAGTCACCCCAACGCACAACCCCCAACCTGGAGTACCAGGCACTTGATGTGACTCCAAGTGCAAGAGCCGGAAAAACCGCTCCTTTTACGGCCTGGGCTTCAAATAAGTCGAAGTAGCCCGTAAAGGTGTTCACCAAGTAGTTCGGCCTAACTGGAACTGGAGACGCCACCGTTGATTCCAAAGAAGAAATTCATTCGCTGCCGTCCCTCGGTGGGAGTGCCTTGGTGGGAACACGTTCTTCTTCCTCCTTCAAATTTCCCAGCTGATCACTCAAATCTGTTCGGTAAATACGATTTAATTCTACAATCCCACCTGCAGTGTTGTTGCACAGAAGTCCCAATGTTTGGCTCCAGCGGAAATTTTTGTTGTTAATGAACATCTTGTCATCTCGTACGGATACTTTTATTTTGTTGTTTATTTCTAAAAGTTTCTTTCTTATTTTCAACAATTTGTTTCGTTTATGTCGTATCGTTATTGGCAAATCTTTGAAGATGGTGACACCTGCGTTCTGCCATTCTCTCGCCGATTTTAAGGCAGCGATAACTTGTTGCTTCGATTCGAGTTTGACAACAAAATTTTTAATGTTTGTGTTCCCAGATCTTAATTCTTGGATTTTTAGGTTATCTGTGCATGAAGGTGGTTGAATCTTTGCATATAGAATCTATAGTAGCGGCACCATATTGAATTTTGAGTTGGTTACTCGCGCCGTGTTTGGCGCTGCCAGGTATTCGCCCGTTTTTATATTTCAAAGACAGCTGATGTTGAAAGGAAAGAGGAATATGGAGAAGAAAGAATGATTGAAGAGCGAATGTCATTTTTGTATTTTTGTTGTTTGTAATAAGATAAAGAGACAAATTAGAAGAGAGCTTAGCTTCTGCTTTTGAAACAAAATTTATTTGAGAACTGCAGACTTTATTCAATATTTGCGATGTTGTCTATTTTCGATTTTTCATATAAAATGCTTGCAAAACCTATACAACCTTATTATCTCACTACAAGCTTATGTCTATTCGTGAGGATAGATTTCTTGATCAGTTTTGTAAGAATTTTGCCTTTTTGTGGCAAATGATCAAATGACCTATATCTGAATGAAGAAAGTAGGTTGTTGATCTGGTTGGAAATGTGTGTTAGGTCAGTTATTGAGGTGTTTTTTGTTTGTTTTTTTTTTTAGGAATTTCTGTGATTGCTCATAAGGAATCATTGAATGAATTATTTTAATTCATGTGAAGCATGATCAACTGATATTGGATATGTTTGAATAGTTTTTTTTGTGTAATAACTAAGGTTGAATATATTTCGATTAATTAAACAAATACTCACTTCTTATTCATGTTCAGGAGCGTACCTGTTTTGAAAGAAATTGCACCAGTAATTTTTTTGTTTGAAATAGGTATGAGGAAATTACAAACCTCTGGAGCGGAAAGCGAAGATGAGTTAGAAAATGTTAAGTAAAAGGAAAAAATTATTTAAATTTTCTTTGGAATTTTATTGACTGAGAAACCTTGCATAATTAACAGGATAAAAACTCAATATCTTTTCAAATTATAAAATTATTTTACAGATCTATCAATAACAATGGTGAACAATTATAATTTATTTTTAAAACAAACAATTTTGGGATTTTGGGAGAAGATACTGGCAAAGAAAATCTTTTCAGCACTTTTCCCAAGCTTCTTACAACCAAATCCTTCTTATAGAAGTGTTTTCTTTTCTTCTTTTCTTAGTTTTTCTTTTTAAATTCACAACACTGACTCTATCTTTAAAGCACGATAAGTATATATGCAAAGGTTGAATTATAGTAGAGCAAATAGCTTTAACAATTTCTTTCTCATCTTTTCCACTTTGGAGCTCGACTCTCATCATCAGATTATTTTCAGTGTTTTTTTTCTGGATTTCATCCAATCTACATTCTAAAAGCTCACATTTTTCTTCAAGAGCGTTCACTTTTATGGAAAGCAGCTTATTTTGCTCCACCATTTGTTTGTTTGCAATGACTATTGCTTCAATGTCACTTTTAGATGCTACATCTTTCAATTTTAAGTCAAGTAATTCACCAATTTTAACAAAATCTGATTCACTCATTTTTGATTCCGGCATATTATCAGATATTTGCGGTTTTTTATGAGTACTAAATGTTGTGGGAGATATTTCGACAATTTTGCGCTTATTCATGTGCACTGCCACTTAGGTTATGAATGGATTGTGAACTCACTAAGTTTTCTGGTTAAATAAATGACTTATTTAATAAAGACTCACATGTATTGAGTAAGAATGTCTTTATTTTTAATAAGATTTGTTTTTTTGAGTTAAATAAACGTTTAATTTAGCTTTTTTTCACTTTTTTTACGGAGCTACTCTAAAAATCACCAACTCTTAGATATTTGACCAATTGGCATCACATTGCTGGTAAAAACAATCCAGCAGATCTCATATCAAGAGGATTACCGCCTATTCAACTTCTCGATGCCTCAATTTGGTTCAAGGGACCAGATTTTCTTAATAATCATGAGGAATCATGGCAATTTGAAAAATCAGACTCTATAGAAGAAGCACCAGAACGCAGGGCAACAAAATCAGCCTTATCAACAACGGTGAAAGAATCAATTTGTGACATCTCAATCCCAATCCATAAACCCGGATCACTTCTCAAACTTCAGAGAATAATCGCGTACTGTTATAGATTCATAAATAACACACGAATGACCCACATGAAGAGACAAAGGGGAATGCTTAATTGCGATGAGCTTAAACTTGGACTAGAAGGGCTTTTACGAAATACACAGCTTGTTTCGTTTCACAAAGAATACAAGCAATTGAAACAAAAAACTTCTATCGACCATTCAAGTACACTACTTACATTGCAACCGTTTATGGACAACACAGGCCTGATGAGAGTGGGTGGAAGACTAAGAAATTCAGAATTAGACGTAAATATGAAACATCCCATACTACTCCCTAAGCGAAGCACCGTATCTCAACTACTGCTAAGATCTCTGCATGAAGAGCATATGCATGCTGGTCCACAAGCACTTGTGTCATTATCACGACAAAAATACTGGATAATGGATGCAAAGAGAGCTGCAACAGAGACCGTACACAACTGCATTAGATGTTTCCGAGCTAAGCCACAACCCATTGAACAATTGATGGGAAATCTACCAAGACCACGAGTAACGCGGCTAGAGCATTCCTCAACACTGGTGTTGAC
>CAKKXW010001940.1:0-10545 GCA_920937365.1 Sphaerophoria rueppellii | reverse complement strand
TATCCTGTAATTTGTCTGCCATATACTTTGGGATGTGATTCTTGGTCATATTCTTAGAAAATAATCCTTCTAAGACAAAGTTACTTTTTCATCATTTTTTGACGATTAAAAAAAACACTAACTTTGTATTTAAGTGGTGTTCAATTTTTCTTGCCCGAGCAAAGTGTTGACTTTAAGATATTTTTTCTTTGTTCAAATCATGCGTAAGGAACATAAAGTTTTCTTATTTTTACCTTATGAACAAAAAAATTAGCAAATAAAATCTCATTGATAAACAAAAACCCATACATTTTATAATACTTGGGAAAATCTAAAGCAGCTTAGAACATCGAATTTAGGTTTTTATGTCAATATTTTTATTGCAGGACTTTATAATATCCCAATAATTGTTAGTTTTAAGAAAATTCGTAACATTGTGCAATCCTGAAGAGGGTTAAAAGTATACTTATGCCTATACCTGGCTTGCTGTCAAAATCCAAATTACCTAACCTCTTTTCAGGGAGCTTAATTTGGGGAAGATATGTTTAATGGGTTAATTAACTACAAAAATTATGTAAAAGATTATTCATCAGATTAACAAATACAGGCATGATTTTTCTAAGAATATTGTTCATTTCTGCCTATCCATCTATTACCGTATTCTTCATCCTCCCAATCTCTAATTTCCGAATCCTTGTGGGCCGAAGCCCTGCGAAGCGGGCAGGGGTTTTGCTAGTTATTTATAAATAAAAAATAAATAGTGTTGCGCTACAGCTCTGGAAGAGCCAAGGCCTAAGTGGCTTACTCGGGATCCTATATTTGACCGCAGATCTAAATCACTTTTAACGAAATCTCGCAAATTTGAACAAATTTCGCATTACAAAAACCCGCATTCTTAAAATATATTCTTTCTAAATCTCTCATTTTCAAAATCTCGAAACAGGAAATCACTAAATTTTGAGATAATCTCGCTTGTGTGAAAAAAATCTTTCACTATCAAAATCTCGCATTACAAAATCCCGCACTACAAAATTTCACACTTTAAAAAATGTGAAATATTAAATATTTAAAGCAATGCAATTTTTAATAAGAAAATTTAAAGATATTTTTTTATTACCAACAACCAATGCATTTGAATCAAATTTAACAAAATATTTACTGTACAGTTTAAATATGTATTAATAAAGAAGATAGATTTCTAGGTATGCTTTTAAAATATTCAACTCTGAACATACTTTGTCTCTTTTAAAAGGTGGAACTTGTTTTAAATGTGAGATTTCAAATTTCCAAATTTAAGTCTGCGAGATTCGAAAATTGCGAGATTTGAGAAACAAGATTGTAGTTTGCGAAATTCTGCGGGCTTTCGTAGCCAACCTCTCTTACTCTTATTAACAATTCCCTTAGCTTGTTAGTTAGTATTCGATTCCGAACGGAATTTTAAAATTTCAATTTAAAATTCTTAGTTGTTCTTATTTATTTTCCTGTGCCATTGACATCGGATAAAAATTGTAGCTTCCATCGTTTACACCAAGTGCTAAGGCGAATGACAACGTACGATGTGCATCAGATGATATTACCTCTACTATTTAAGTTTTATTTATGTAAAATATGAAAAAAAAACTAATGAATATGGGTAAAAAATGGCATTCTATAGCTTCCTCTCTTAACTCAATTCATAGGAGTATGCACGTTATCACTTAAAAATATCGTCCGTAAACCGACTTTACAGACAACCATTCTCTATATTATAAAATTATCGCCTATTTGTTTTTAACGGGGTCTGGACCCCTTATTATCTTGGGGCCCTGGACTTCAGTACAAGCAGTCCTAAGGTAAATCCGGGCCTGATGGTACGCGGCAGTATGTGGAGTTAAAAACAAATATGTTTGAAATAATTTCCTGGATCCAAAACAGACTCTGAAAAATGCATCATTTCAAATACGGTTTGAGATATGAACATTATATCATATAAGATGGCGCGAAAATGTTGTATTCAACAAAAACATCTTTTAACCATTATGTTTTCGATGAAAATAATAAACCTTGTTACCTTAAGTCTTATCGCTTCAGCCGTTATAAGGTTAATAAGATTAGACTGTGTTCAACAAATTTTTTTATAATAATTATCAACAAAAAGGTGAAAACAAAAGCAAAAAAAAAAAATAAAAAACAAAGTTATCTTGGAACGCCTTGACGAAGTTGTGTTCAATATGGACCTACTTACTTGGAGTTCTTAATTTGAATATTTAATTTTAGAAGCATGTATACATTATTCGGTTGTGGTTGCGGCAATATGGGTTTTTATTTTTATGATAAACATTTTTCTCTTGCTCAAAGTTTTTTTTTTATCTTTATGGTTTTTTTTATCAAAAAAGCAAACAAGCAAAATTCATCATTTTATCATAAATCAAGATCTTTCACTAGACGAACAAATGTACTCACATATTTGTTTTTAGTAGTTTTTGTTATCACAACTTAGATTTTGTTGAACTTTCCTAAGATAAGATCCATATATAGAGGTTTTGAAATAAAATTTTATCACAAGTTAGTCTTGAGAATTTTATACAGATGGATCCAAAACAAGTGATGGAGTTGGTAGTGGCGTGTACTCAGAAAAGCTTAATCTAAGCATCTCATTCCGCCTCCCTAATCATTGTAGCGTCTTCCAAGCGGAAATTTTAGCGATCAAAGAGGTTCTCTCCCGGCTAAGAGAAAACGTGATATCAACTTCGGATATCCGCATCTTCTCTGACAGTCAGGCTGCTATTAAATCTCTTGACGGTGTCTCAACCAAATCTCAAACGGCCCTCGATTGCCGATCGTCTCTTATGGAGACGGCGCAGCAATTTAACATTCACCTCTGTTGGGTGCCGGGCCACAGAGACATCACAGGAAATTGTAGAGCCGATGAACTCGCTAAAAATGGAACCGTCATACCTATTTCACCTGAAAGGGAAAAGTTAGGTATACCGATAGCTACATGTAAACTACTGCTAAGAGAAACAGCCTTAAAGATAACAAATTCTAGGTGGCACAATCTACCAACGTGCGCAGCCACAAAACTCATTTGGCCTTCACTGGACCTAAAGCGCTCGAAAGACTTGCTATCTCAAAGCAGACTTCATATTAGCTCCCTAATAGGTGTCCTTACGGGACACTGTCTTATAGGCAGACACGCAACACGACTTGGTGCAGCCTCAAATGACTTCTGCAGGAGCTGTATGGACGAGGAAGAAGAGGAAACAATCTCTCACCTTCTCTGCACTTGCCCTGCTCTTTCACTAAGACGCAGACTTCATCTGGGAGAGTACTTTTATGATAATCCCAGTGAACTAGCTAATAAGGATATCAAATGTCTTCTTCGCTTTATAAAAAGCTAAAAATGGTTCGACTAGTAAGAAGTAATTCTCTAGATTCATGTGGTATCACAATGGGCCTTTTCTTTTGGCCTAAGTGTGTGGATTCTGTATTCACAGCCACTTTAACCTAACCTAACCTATGTACCAGCTCATCTGCAAAATTGGTCGGAGGATGGAACCTCAGTCCTCAAAAACGTCAGTATGCCCGATCCTCAAAAAAAGAGATCCCCTGAACTGCACCAACTACAGAGGTATAAGTCTCCTTAACATCGCCTATAAGATCTTGTCTGCCATGCTGTGTGAACGTTTGAAGCCCTTCGTCAACAACCAGGTAGGTCCTTATCAGTGTGGCTTTAGACCCGGAAAGTCCACCATCGATCAAATATCCACCCTACGGCAGATCTTGGAGAAGACCCAGGAACTTCAAATCGATACCTACCACCTTTTCATCGATTTCAAGGCCGCGTATGACAGCGTCTATAGAGACCAACTATATAGAGTAATGTCTAGTTTTGGCATCCCAGAAAAACTCATCCGTCTGTGTAAGATGATTATGGAAAATTCACGCTGTTCCATCATGGTCGGAAAAAACCTAACGGACGCTTCTGATGTCAAAAAAGTTTTTAGACAAGGCGATGTGTTGTCATGCGATTTCTTCAAAATCATTCATTAAAAGATTGTGCAAGGCTCCAGAGTCAACACCAGAGGAACAATCTTTCAAAAGTCCGTCCAGCTACTAGGATACGCAGACGACATTGACATAGTTGGAAGAACACAGCGTGATGTCAGTGGAGCGTTTGTGAGCCTTGAGACGGAGGCCAGGAAGATGGGTCTAGCGGTTAACGAGGACAAAACCAAGTTAATGCTGTCGTCAAGAAAGGACTACCAACATCGATGTCTTGGAGCAAACGTTAACATAGACAGATTTAACTTCGAGGTTCTTAAGGACTTTGTCTACCTGGGATTCGCTATCAACTCAGACAACAACACCAGCGTTGAAATCAAACAAAGAATCACTCTTGTGTCAATCGCTGCTTCTTTGGACTTAGAAGGCAGTTGAGTAGTAAAGTCTTCTCCCGCGCAACTAAAGTGACACTCTACAAAACCCTCATCATCCCGGTCCTCATGTATGGTGCAGAGACTTGCACCATAACAACATCTGATGAAAACGAAAAATGGAGACGAAGATTCAACCAAGAACTGTGCGAGCTGTACAGCGACACTGACCTAGCCAGAAAAGTAAAGATCCAACGACTTAGATGGTTGGGTCATGTTGAGCGAATGGAAAATAATGCTCCGGCTCGTATAGTTTTTGAATCCAACCCAAAAGGACGTCGCAGAAGAGGAAGACCGCGACTCCGGTTGAGCACACAGGTGGTAGACACTGGAGACAGCTTGCCAGGGACAGAGCTGGCTGGAGAAGTTTGTTGGGTGAGGCCCTGGTCCGACCTGGACTGTAGCGCCACCATAAGTAAGTAAGTAAGTAGAAACTGAGCACAAATTAAGTTTGAATGAACATTTGCAGGTAACTACAAGTTTTAAAAATGTAGGTTGATACCATGTCCCTGAATAGAATACCAACTGTTTTTATTTCATTCTGCGAGCATTTTTAGAAACTGGGCGGAAACCACGCCACTCAGTGTAACTAAAATTGCTAACTTATATTTTGTCTTATATTCAATCGAAACCCTATCAAATTTCCAGAAAGAAAGAGGGCGCATACCACGCCCCATAAAATTAAAAAAAAATGAAATTTTCGGTTTTTTCCATTATTAACCATTTTAAGATTCTTCTATTTTTAGAAGTGCTCCATAATTTTGATGATCAGTTAGTGATTCAGTCAGTTAGTCAGTGAGTCAGTTACGGTTTTGGTAATTTTTACTATTCAATATCTAAAGTTGTTCTAAAAACTTTATTTTCTTACAAGGCCGTTGTCTAAGGTTCAAAAGTTATAGGGGGTTAAAAATGTGCTACGGTTAGATATATGAGATAGTAAAAGTGTAATGCTTCGTCAGAATGTGATCGTCCTGTTGTTCGAAATTAAGACTTTTTGCAGTATATTAATTTTCTGACGATAACATGATTTTTTTATTTTAATATTTTTCTAAGACAGATATGTGTCGTCTTAGTTGGTAACCAAGTTTATTCTATAGCCACGACGTGTGTTATATCATTTATCAACATTTAAACAGATAAGTCATATGCTAGGTTTATAATATTATTTATGTTTGCCAAACATCTTCCAAATGTGGAGGTATTTATGAATCATAAATACAACTTGAACAAACAGACTCAATGTCTATCTTGTTTTCTTTTTAAACTTAAAAACAAAATTTGCGAAGAAACAAATGCAGTTGCCTAATCGTTATTTAGATCTGATATTAGAAATATCAGTTGACTGGGGGAAACATTTAACCCAAAACACTTATCATGAATATATTGATTGTCTGTGGAATACTTGTTGCAGCTGTAGGTCTTTCAGAAGGAAAGACTTATCTTGAAGGTTTAAAAGATGCAAAAGAGGCTTTTCCCGGCCTTATTGTTGCTCCTCCAGGATTTCTCAAGGTATATTTAGCTTATTATTTATTATTCAACTAGTAAACAAAAAACACCTTTTTTAAGGTCAAATTTGATAACGGAGCAAAGTTACACTTTGGCAAGAACATCACACCAACCGAGACAATCAACCAACCCGATGTCGCCTGGGATGTTTTACCCAATTCCTACTACACCCTCTGTGTGGTCGATCCAGATGGACCGTCCAGAGAAGATCCATACATGCGTGAAGTTCTGACTTGGTTAGTTGGAAACATTCCTGGAAACGACATTGCTAAAGCTGAAACCTTGGTGGAATACGTTAGTGCTGGTCCACCGAAAGACATGGGCATGAATAGATATTTTTATTTTGCTTTTAAACAAACCGGCAAACTTGATTTAAGTGATTTCAAACGAGTTGATAAATTTACCATAGATGGACGAATTCATTTTTCGATTGGGGATTATGCAAAGAAATATCATCTAGGTGGACCGGTTGCTTTCAATTTTTTGACAGCGTATTTTGATGAACAGACGAAAAAACTATATAGACAGCTTAAATGCTGTGAAGAGTTGATGTAGAATCAAAAAATATTTCAATAAAGCTTCACTTTGTTCTTTATTCTATGGATAACTTATTTATTGGAAAACTCTTAGAAATAATTTGATGTTCTCTCAGTTGAAGTTGAAGCAAGAATAATAAATTGAAAATTTTATTTTACAAACATAAATACAATAAATAATTTGATCTATTTAATAATAAAGTAGATTCTTCAAACAAGTATATTTTCAACACCCCCACTAGAATCTAATTTGTTAGACCTATTTGTTTTCTACAGTAGATTGACTTTTTAGTTGGAAGACTCTTTGTCAAACTGTCAGCAATCATTTGTGAGGTATTTAAATATTCAATTTTGACGAGTTGATCGTTGATAACATTTCGGATGAAATGATGTCTAATATCTATATGCTTAGTCCTAGCATGATAAACATTAGTTGACGTTAAGCATATAGCACTTTGACTGTCAAAAAACAAAATATGATCCGGGAGAAGTTCATTTTTGAGTCCATAGAGCCACAAGACTTCTTGTATTGCCATACTCATCGCCATATACTCAGCCTCAGTTGTCGATAATGCTACCGTTGGCTGCTTACGGGAACACCAAGAAATGGCACCACCTTGTAATTTAAAAACATAGCCTGTGATGGATTTTCGTTCATCAACATCGCCAGCATAATCGGAATCACAATATCCAGTTATTAAACTTTTGCTTGAGTCTTGAGGCTTGAAGTTCCTTTCAAGTAACGATTAAACCGTTATTCTTATCTCTTGTTATCCTTAGTCCCAGAAATAAATTAGCAGGACCAACATCCTTCATGTGTAAATTATTCATTAAATTCGATTTCAATTTCTGTTTTAAAATAGAATTGTTATCGAAAATAAGAAAATCATCGACATATATGGCAACAATCAACAATTTTTTACCAACATGTTGGAAATAAATGCAAGGATCAAATTCTGATTGTGTCATTTCAAATTGTTTTAAAACTCTATCCAACTTAAGGTTCCATATTCGAGAAGATTGTTTCAATCCATAGATTGATTTTTTCAATCGAAGTACTTTATATCCCATTTCAAAACCTTTCGGTTGCTTAATATATATGTATTTCGTCACTTAAATCACCTTGCAAGAATGCAGTTACCGCATCCATCTGCTCCATTTCTAAGTCCCTTAGAGCTGCCAAGGCCAGTGAGAATCGTATCGACTCATATCTCACAACTTGAGAAAATGTTTCTTCATAATCTATGCCGTAGAGTTGGTTACAACCTCTTGCCACAAGTCGAGCTTTGTACCGAATGGCTTTACCATCGACATCTGACTTCGTTTTGAAAACCCATTTGGTACTCAGTATCTTTTTGCCTGGAGGTAAATCAGCTAACTCCCAAGTTTCGTTAGCCAGTAAGGAAGCATATTCACTATTTATTGCTTCCTTCCGGTTTTCTGCTTCTTTGCTTGTAATAGCATCTTCGTATGTAAGAGGGTCGTTATCGTTTTCATTTGCTTGGTAAGTGACATAGTCATCAAATCTATATGCTTTAATTATTCTATCTGATCTCCTAACTGTAGGTTCAGAAACATTTTCGAGATCATCTTGACACTCTTCCTTTTCGTGTTGGTCAATTTGCTTGCATGTATTCAAAAATTCAGGTTGTTGTTAGGCTCTTCCATAATAATTGAATCCTTGTTTTCTTTGCTTGCCCCCACTGATTCAATTGGCTCCCTTGAACGGTCCTCGAAAGACAAGAAAAATTTATTAGTATTGTTTTCAAAAATAACCTGTCCAAAAGGTTGATCTTCTAAGACAATGACATCACAACATTTAAAAAGTTTCTTCTTCCTTGGATCATATACTCGATAAGCTTTTGAGTTTTCACAATAACCAGTCAAAGTACATCACGCTTCTTCCTCTTTTCTTTAGGGACATGCATCATCACTGTTGACCCAAACACTCGCAAATGAGACACATCTGGTTTTTAACCTGACCAGATATCTTCAGGAGTTTTTGCATCTTCAAGTACTCTACTTGGTATTCGATTCAACAAGTAAGCCGAATACAACAATGCCTCGCCCCAAAAAGGTTTGTCAACACCAGCATCAAAAATCATGCATCGAGCTTTTTCAATGAGGGTACGATTCATTCTTTCGGCTTTGCCATTCTGCTGAGGGGTATAGGTGACTGTTGTTTGATGACGTATTCCACATTTGCTTAGACATCTTTCAAATGCACGGCTACAGAACTCGCTTTCGTTGTTCGTCCGAAGGATTTTGATTTTTTTGTTCGTTTGGTTTTCAACCAAACTCTTGAATGTAACAAACGTTTCCATGACATCAGATTTGGATTTCAAAACATAGATGAAAACTTTATGCGAAAAATCATCGAAAAAAGTCAGAACATAATGAACTCCTCCAAGTGATTTCTGTTCCATCGGTCCACAGATATCGGAGTGAACAAGTTCCAGTACTTCACTAGTTTTCCATTTTGATGACGGAAAAGATTTTCTTAATGCTTACCTTCGATACATTTTATACATTTTTCTTCTTCCTCATCTGTGAAAGCTAAGCCGTTCATAGATCCTTTCTTCATCTTATCCATCGTTCCGTGACTACCGTGGCCAAGTCTTCGATGCCATAAATCGTAAGAAATTTTCTTCTCAGCAAGCATGTTGATTACATTTTCAACTTGCCTTGAAATATCTAGTTTAAACTGCTAACCGTTTAATCTGTTTCCTGTGGCGACTAAAGTTCTTTTATTTGAAACTATGCATTTGCCGTTTTTAAATTCAACGATTAGTCCATTTTTCGTCATTCGGCTTATGGATAAAAGGTTTGCACATAACTTCGGGACATATAAAACTCCTTTCACCATAACCATCCTAACCTTGCCTTCGACTAAAATGTCTAGATTAACGTCTCCTTTTGCTTCTACACTAAAATTATAAGCATCGGCAACTGCCACTTCTTCCACTTGACTTTAGTCACATTTTTCAACTAATCTTTACGATTTGTCATATGTTCCGAAGCTCCCGAGTCAATAAACCAGTCATGACTACGAGTATATTCGGATTTGCCACTTAACATGAACATGGTGAATAGTACCTGTCTTGCGTGGTTGTCTGTAGTTTTTCGTTTGTTCGAACAATTTTTAGCATAGTGTCCTTTTGCATTCAAAACATTTGAATTGTTTGTTTTGTTTGTTTTAATAGAGTCTCCTGTTATTTGGATCCCAGAACTTTCCAAGCCCATGATCATAGGCTTGTATTCGTCACCAAGTCCGGCCAATAACAATGAACCTATCCATTCCTCGGATACAACCATTCCAATTAAACTTAAAGTGTGTGCCGCAGTAATGATTCTATTTACATACGAATCAACTGAATCACAAGACTTCAACTTCGTATTCAATAGTGTCTTCAACAAACTTATTCTTCGTGTAAGACCTTTGTCGGCAAACGCAGCGTCTAAACGATCCCAAACCTCCTTCGCAGAAGTAGCCGTCTTGACATGATCGATCAATAAAATAATCTTCGTTTTTGCTTTCGAAATTTTCTTAGCATCTGTTTCCGTTCCGAGAACGCTTTCCCACTGAAAATTCTGAACCGCAAACTTCCAGTCTTCAAAGTTTTCACGGCCCTTCAATTTTTCAAATGATGGACATAATTCAACGATCCAAATTATTTCTATTAATATACAATTATATTATGCAGCGATCCTGGCCCCATAAACTATTGGAAAGTTCTTAGAAATAATTTGATGTTCTCTCAGTTGAATTTGAAGCAAGAATAATAAATTGAAAATTTTATTTTACAAACACAATAAATAATTTGATCTATTTGATAATAAAGTAGATTCTTCAAACAAGTATATTTTGAACATTATTCCGGTTGATTGTACTCAAAGCAACAATTCAACTGTTTGTAAAGATCTAACACATAACAATCAAACTTTGAGCGATAAAAGTTCGCAGCTACTGGGGAACCTAAGTCATATTTTTCAGCAAATGCCTTAGTTGAAAAATTGGCCCGACCTTCGACTGTGTAGCGATCAATAGGAGTTTCTTCGAACTCAATCCGGCTTAACTGTTTGAAAACCAAATAAATGTATCGGTTCAA
>CAKKXW010001938.1:0-10552 GCA_920937365.1 Sphaerophoria rueppellii | reverse complement strand
TCAAAAGTTATCGAAGTTCGAGTCATCAAATTCAAATTTATGGTTGGTTATAGTTTTGGTACTATCATGTATTTCAGTCGAGTTATAGCTGAACATTCGAGTCATCACAGTTCGAATCATCTCAGTTCGAGTCATCTGAGTTCGAGTCATCTGAGTTCTAGTCATCTGAGTTCTAGTCATCTGAGTTCTAGTCATCTCAGTTCGGATTTCGAGTCATCTGAATTCGAGTCATATTAGTTCGAACTTCGAATCATCTCAGTCCGAGTCATCTCACTTCGAGTCTTCTCAGTCTGAGTCATCTTATTTCGAGTCATCTCGTTAGAGTCAGTTCGAGGCATTTCAGTTCGAAGTTCGACGTTTTAAAAGTTCGACTTATCGCAGTTCGACTTTACTTTGTAAAATGTTTTGGTTTTTCGACGGTATGGAAAAAAATGTACAAGGCAATTAGGAGTTAATAAGACAATATTATTTTATTTGCTTTTTTAAAAGGAAAAACAACCTGTAGGTTAAAATTAAAATTTTGACAGAATAACATTTCAAATTATTTTTCTTTTAATGTGCGTATTGCGACAGATGTGTTTTTTGTGAAAAAATCAAAAAAAAAAAAAATATAGAAAAACACAAAGACCAAACACTAACACACGTTAAATGTTTCTTGAAAAAGCAAATGAAAAAGAAAAACGAACAAAAAATAAAACGAAAGCAATGAATGTCTGTGACAATTGAAGAAGTGATATGCGATATGTGTCTCGTTTCACTTAAGAGTCATGTAAGTTGCATTTATCAATTTAACTGTCAAACAATACGAACAGAATACCCAAGAGAACAACACTAACGTCAACGATTAAAGATGGAGTTCAGAGCAACAGCCAGTTTCATGGATCAGGTTTCTAAGACATTCCCATAAGCTTCCAAGAGAGTGTTTTCAGTTTCAGTGTCGTTTTTCGTTTCACAATATACTGAGACATCAAGGCCGATGCGATGACAACAGAAATTTCCTAACAAAAAAACACAAGAAAATAAAGAAAAGGTTAAGAGCTTATGGTTTCATTCCATGGAAACGTCTATCTATTAATGTATCCATTCAAAGGATAGAGGACCTCCTCTTTTGTACACTCAGTGTCTCTCACGTAAGAAATCCTTATCCACTCCTATGGAAATGGATATGCAATAGCTTCTCTTCAGGTCCCATTATAGGAATGGTGCATGAATGGATATAAAGCTGATGGGATCACAATGGCATTTTGATGGCAATATAAATGTGCAATTTCATTATTTTGTGTATGTGTGGCTTTCGGTGGGTAGTAGCTGTGGAAATAAGAACATGACATTAATACAAGAACTCGTTTGGGCTAACCATAAAGATGATGTTTTATTTTTTGTGGAAATGCAATGGACTTTAATGATTGCATTGTGGTGGCGTGAGGGGTTTTTTATTACTGATCTTCTTTATTTTTTTTAATCTGCTTAGACATAATCGTGCTTATAATAAGCCCTAATGAAAAGTCTAGGGAGTAATTAAAGAAAATAAAAAACAGTCAAATGAAGAAAGACGTTATCATAAAAGTGAATGGAGAACTTTCATTGCATGATTTCGATACGAAGAACCTTATAAACACTTTCTAAAAACTTATGTATTGTGCAGATGCGGAGACATAGACAGCCACAGAATAAACGGTATGGAAGCATTCCAGTTTATATCAAGAGGCCAGATAATAACCGGTGGCGGTTGAAGGTAAGGTAGACAGCGGCCCCTGTCCCGAAGCGGAAGTAGATGACCAATATTTTGGCTATTTTTTATATTTTGTCCCTAGGGATATGTTATAGAATCAACGGTGAAGCCTGAGCAGTTTCCGAGTGACGGGCTCTTGTCTGTGTTCTTATTTGAAGAAGAATAACCACGAAATTATCTTTCGGAAGCGGTCCATGATGTCCAGCAATCAAAGAAAACCTTGCCTAGTCAGAGATACACTTCAAAGAAGTAGACATTCAAAAATTACGAGGGTTTCCGCAAAAGATTTCGGTAACGAGGCTGTTAGCGGTACACTTAGTACAACAGCACTTTCCCTTCCGGTCCGGCGTTTCTCACTTCCAGTTCACTGGATTGTTGCTCGGCAACGGAGAAGTGAGAAAACCTGATTTTAACTCCAAATATCACTTCCCCATATGATTTTCTATTTTAGGACACAATGTATATTATAAGGACGGATATGAAATAAATTTAAATTTAGTCAAAACTGAAATTGAAACCCTTCAAAACAAGTAAATTTTCGCCTGAGTGACCAAAACCATAACGTTTTTGTAGGCATTTTGCTAAGCGTAAGATAAAGCTTAAGAAGTCAGAATTCTAAATTCATATTTAGCTATTCTCGTTTCTATGTAGACAGATGCAACTTTGTCTTATTATTCAATTAAATAAGATAGCAGATTTATCTTAGATCAGACTGAAGCTTAATGATCGCAATAAAAGACAATATAATTTCAATCAATTCCAGAAAAGCATTCCTAGGGTTTTAAAGAAATTCAACAATTACTGTTCCTCACGAGAAAACCTTTGTGTAATTTTCCCCCTCCTTCTTTTTGCTCATGTCAAGAACTGAATTAGCTCCTTTGTTTTTGGTATAAATTGTTTCCAACAATCCAAATTGCAATACATTTATTTTACCCCTTTCCTTTGTGTATCTACTCCTCTACGTTGAGCATGATAAACGTATACTCATTAGGGACATTATACTAAATGCCATCCTTCAAATGAATAATGCATCCTTCCAAAACAATAAGTGTTTGCTTGTTTCATTCTTCTATCAAATGGATGACAATTATTTTTTACAACTCTCGACACACAATCAGTGTTTATATGAAATTAAATTAAGGAAAGTGGAGCTTTTCTACAGTTAAATTTGTTGGGTTAGGTTGAGTTATGTGGGGAAAAAAAAAAAAACATGACGAAGTGATTTTCACTATAAATATGACAAGAAAATGTAGCATCCAGCATGAGACTGTTTCAACGCAACGAATCCCTCCTCGTTAAACCTTAATAATGTGAGTGTGTTTCTGTTCACGCAACATCACCATCGATTGAAATCGAAAATTTATACTTGTTGTTACCCATTCAAGTGAGCGAGAACATCCTCTTTTCTATATAAACATGACAGCGCTTCTTAAAAAGCAAACAAAACATCCTCAAGTATTTTCTCAATAATCTTTAAATGGCATTTCAAATACTTTCATATTCCCATATGAAGAAATGCTTTTTTTCTCGTCTCTACTGTCTTGAAACTATTCTCACGGAAGAAGTACAAAATTCCTTCAAGTGTTCAAATCATCAGCCAATTTGCTGCAGTAACTTCATCCTGTCATCTCTTGATTTTTCCAAATAAGAAAAAGAAAACCAAAAACTTTTCTCCAAATTTAATACAAATAAATCCACTTTCGCATGAAGTAAAGAGTTCTTGGTTGGGGTTTTATTTTCTTTTACGAAGTGAAGTGAATGAAAAGTTTTCGCATTTTCACAAATTGCTCGATTTTTCTTTTTCTTCTTTAAGTGAGTTCATTTGTCATTGCCAAATATGTATGTATCTACGGCTTTACTTATACACTTATATATTTTTGAGAATATGCATCCAACTGGCGGTGAGGTGTATCGCTGCGTGAAATATGAAGAGAGTCAATCATGTTACATGACATTTTCGAGCAAACTTCTTGACTGTAAGATGTTTTGATAACCATAGTCTTCTTTGGAAATCTTTTTGAAATGCCAGTGTGGTGGGTATGGGGTAGGTTTGATAAGTTTTCTCGAATTGAAAACATGTTAATGGACTTGAAAGTTGTAACAAGTAAATCACATAAGTGAATTTTACATCCAAAAATGAAATGAAAAAAGTTTGCATGGTTTTGCGGTTGCAGGAAACAAGATGAAAAAGCCTTAGGTATGCAATTGTAATGGAGTTCCCGGAGAATAATATTTTTCTTCCTTGACATTGTTTTTCTATTTTCTAATTAAAAAAAAAAAAAAAAAACTAGTCGACCTAGTGCCAGTGGTACGTTTTTGCATTTACAATAGTCAACTACAGTAAACTATCGTCAACTTTTTGTCGTTTTTACACACAAATAGTTACGATTTGTAACCAAAAGGACGTTATCAAGTCGTTTTTGGTGTCAATGTAGTAGAGTAAAGTGGTACGACATCTCTTGAAGAGCCAAGGCCTAAGTGGGTTACTCTCATCAACAATTTTCCGAGTGCGTGTGACCTACAATTTAACTCCGATTCCAAACGGCAAAAGTTGAGAAGCACTAAATACCTAAACAAACATATTCTTATTTCAATAGCCTGTAAAAACTTACCATAACAAGATCATTCTTGAATTCTTGCAATAAATTTAGAGCAACCAAAATCGTTGTCGCTTTATCCATTTCAATTAAATAAGAAAATAGAGTGGGACGACTGCTTGAAGAGCCAAGGTCTAAGTGGCTTACTCTCATCAACAATTCTCCGAGTGCGTGAGGGGACCTACAATTTAACGCGGATTCCAAACGGCAAAGTTGAGAAGCACTTTTTCATGACAGATTGATACTCTTGGAAGTTTTGTCAGTTCTTCGCAAGAGGCAGTGCCCGTGAAAGATGAAATTAAAACTATGGGCAGAGCACAAGTAGGACTCGAACCCACGACATTCTGCTAAGCAGCCAAAGCACCTTACCACTAAGACACGGACACCACCAAGCCCCTCTTTCCCACTGGGCACTCTGGGCAAGTGCCCAGGGCCCCTTGATCGATAGGGGCCCCCTCGTCCCTGCCAGATTACGAAAATACTTACTTATCCGGCTCACTATTAATGAAGGATCTCAGCCTGAGATACTTCAGCCTTCCATCGTGAAGTGTCCCTCGCATGCACTCTCCAGTCGCCGAAACCAAGCGCTCTGGCATCCGCAGTCACTTGGTCCTTGTACCGTAGGTACGGTCTTCCTTGTCGTCTCGAACCTGGGGGCTGGGATGAAAAGAATTTCTTGGCTGGAGCGCTGTCGTCCATTCGCTCGATGGGGCCGAGCTAATGTAGTCGTCTTTTCTTCGCCTTCTGGACTACATCCACATCTTGGTACAGCTTGTACAGTTCTCGGTTGAACCTTCTTCTTCATTTGCCATCGTCGCATACGGGAACGAAAATCCGTAGAAGAATTTTTCTCTCAAAAGTGACCAGTATCAATCGTCCAGAACTCGGCGCCGTAGAGTAGGACTGGTAAAATCAAAGTTTTGTATAGCAGACAATTTGTCTTTCGAGTGAGAAGTTTTGATCCCAGTTGTTTGGACAAACTGAAGCAGCAGCGGTTCGCTAGGGTAATTCATCTTCGGATCTCCACTAAGGTGTCATTTGTGGTAAATTGCTGCTACCAACAGTGACGTTTTGTTCTAGGCGGTGGACAGGTGTTGCCTTGTTTGTTGATAGCATGTTCTTTGTTTTGTCCTCATTCACTTCAAGACCAACGAGTTTTGCCTGTTCTTCAATCGCTGTGAAGGCCTCAAGCACCTTGACCGATGATGTCAATTTCGTCCGCATAGTCTAGGAGCTGGGTGGACTTGTAGAAGATAGTGTTTTCCGTGCTCACACCTGATGCCTTGCGCACTATCTGCTCAAGGACTATGTTGAAGAAGTCACATGACAACGCTTGCCTAAACCCTGCGCATTTTGGAATAACTCGGATGAGCTGTTACCCATTTGCACACTGCACTGCGTATTGTTAAGCGTCATGTGGCCTAAAGTCACACTGGTATACGTGCCGATTATTGTGTTGCAGAAAGTTTTAAGACGCTTACACAGAACGTTGGATAGGATTTTGTATGCAACATTAAGCAGGGATATGCCACGGTAATTTCTGCATGACATCGGATCGCCTTTTTTGTAGATGGGGCATATGGAGCTTATCGACCAGTCAGTGGGCATGCATTCTTCCTCCCACACTTTGGTGATGACCTGGTGCATGCGGTTCATCAAAACACCTTCTCAATATTTAAAGAGTTCCGCAGGTATGCCATCCGACCGGCCGGACTTGTTATTTTTTTAGCTTTTGGATGGCTCTTTTTACCTCTTCTGAACTGGGGGCTGGGACTGGGTCTTTATTGACTGATCTTGCTTCTCTTTCATCATTAGCTCGCTCGACATTACGCGCATTCAGCAGCTGTGTGAAGTGCTGCTTGAAAACATCTACTATTCCCTGTACTTCGGTGACTTTAATGTGACTGTCAATAAAAATGAATCTAGAAACTTGGTTATCTTCTTTCTTTGTTTAATCTAACAAAATAGTGTTCTGTCAAAGTCATAGGGGCCCCATTATCGTAATATGCCCAGAGCCTCCAATAAGTCAAAGACGGCTTTGGACACCACAATGTCAATATTAATGTGTCAAATATTTATGATTCGTAACTATTGCCAACTCATTTCTATGAGGTGAGTTGAAAGTGTTTATGTGTCAAAGTGGTTTCTTTGTTTACATTTGATTTTAGTTAGAATTTTTTTTTTTTTTCAGGCCGTGAAAGGAAGCCAAACAAATGGAAGTCATGTGCTGAAGTGCAATAAATCAACATAACCGCATCACACCTAATCCAAATGCTCGATACTTATGAAAAGCATTCGTCTGTCAGAGAATCTAACGAAAATTATGTTCCCATTTTTGAAAAACTTTCAGAACTGATTGATATTACAAATGAGAACGGCTGAGTTGAGTCTTTTCAAATGTCCTAAGTCAAACATATAATAAGTGATGAAATGTAGGAGGAAGTTATTAACTATACAGGCAGTAATCGAACAATATCAGTCGTTCTGCCTTTTCAATCTTTAAAGTAAGCCGGACAGACGATCAAAAGTAATGCGATAGTACTTTTGATCGTCTGTCCGGCTTACTTGTTTAACCCGAGACAAATGAAGCACCTGCAGCATAAATCCGACTGCGGCTCCCAATCTACTCGATGAACTTACTGAAACGCATTGGCAAAATAATGACTCACGCAAGCTAACCACAATCAATCGATACCATAAGCGTTTGTAGTTTAAAACATTTAATTGAAATACCTATTTTTATGAATTCTATCGGCAATAAAAGAACTCTTCCAAGAACGTCTTGCCAAATAAAAGGGAACTTTGCTCTAATACAGATGTTTATCAAATCAAAGTTATTTTTCGTTAAACACGTGCCCTGTAAGATAAACACTTTCTTGGAAAGACTTTTCGTCATAAAAGTCCACAACAGAATCAATATAGCTAGTTTGTTATTTTTATTGGGGGTGTGAGTGTGACGGACGATGTGTTCTTTCCTAGCAGCTAGAGCCAACTCTTTGTTAGAATCGGATAAAGAGTTTTCATCTTACAACAAGGATTGTTTCCATTTGCCTTTCTTGCTGTGGGTTGTTCAAAGGTACCTAACCCTACCTAAATAAATATATTCTTATTTCAGTTGTCTTACTTACCATACCAAGATCATCCTTGAATTCTTGCAATAAATTTAGAGCAACCAAAATTGTTGTCTCTATATCCATTTTAATTAAATAAGAAAAATAGAGTGGCACGACAGCTCTTAACGCGGCAAAGTTGAGAAACACTTTTTCATTACAGATTGATAATCTTGGAAGTCTTACCACTTCTTCGCAAGAGACAGTGCGCGTGAAAGATGAAATAAAAACTAAAACACGACCTTCTGCTTAGCAGCCAATGCACCTAACCACTAGGCCACGGACACTACAGTACAAGTGGAGTGGTCACGTTAAATTTTGAGAAAAAAGATCGTGAAGGACTCCCTTTCTCTCTCTGAGCTTCTCGCTGATTGGCTGTACGGTGGAATGAACAGAGTAAAAAAAAGTATAAGAAACGTCAAAATCAAAATTGTTGTTGTCTTACAAAGGAGCTCGGAGAGAGAAAGGGAGTCCTTTAAGATCTTCTTTCTCAAAACTTGATGTAACACGTTTTAGGCTAGTTTCCGTGCTCTATTATATTATCTCTATGTCTTTAACACGACTATGATTGGTTTTTAAGGCGACGACCCAATCAGTCAATCTGTAAGTAGAGTTTTTTTTTAACAAACAGTTCAATAGAATACCTACATAATACAGTGCCTTGCATAAGTTTAACCGCACCCGGAAAAATGCATTTAGAAGAAAACCTGCAATAGGAGTGGCTCCTTACTATTTTTTATTGAGTTGCATCACTGATCAAGCAAATTGAGAAGAAAATAAAGTGCCGTTATTTCCTCTCCTGGTGTTTAAAAACTAAAAACAGATTTTAATGTATTGCAAAAATATAACCGCACTTATTGTTTTTTGTTTTTTCTTTGTTTTAAGTTCATTTTAAACAAAAAATTAATATGCAATGTTGTTGCCTCTGTTTTCCACCAATCCTAGAATTCTTTTTGGCATACTATTAACTAGGTTTTTTAATATGAAGTCGTCTAAAGCGTTCCATTCTGTCAAAACTGCCTATCGCAGCTCAGCAACACTAGCAAATTGCTTATTATTGGCATAAATTTTTGCGAGTTAAAATTCCCCAAAGATTTTCGATGGGATTGCAATCTGGAGAATGTGAGGGCCACTCCATCAAATTAATGTTTTTCGATTCGAACCAATCCAAACTCTGACAACCTACATGAATTGGGGCATTATCTTGCTGGAAGCCATGCTCAACTCGGCGAAATCGTCTTTAATAAGGAACCGAATTCTCCTCAAGGACCGAAGTGTAGTCAGAACTGTTCATTCTGGTAGAGGTGAAGGCAAGTGCAACCTTACCACGCTCGCAGAAGGCCCCCCAAACCATACAGCTGCCACCACCAAAGTTCCTCTTGGAAAAAACTTTTTCTTTTTCCTCAAATCGTGCCAATATCCACTAAAACCATCTGGTCCATCGAGATTAAACTTTTTTTCATCACTAAAAATAACCTAATAAAAAACATTCATTCCAGTATGCCATTTGGAATAACGAGATTTTAGTGTAGATTAATAGAGAGTCACTTACGGTTTTCCAATCCCGATCCCGATTAATTTTTTCGTTTGTGGGCTGCTGTTAAATTTGGAGCTGGCACAATTTTTCTCCGAACAATTACTCCACTGCTTTTTAAAGCACGAGAAATGGTTGAAACCGAAACTCCTAAACCCAATTCGTTACGAAATTCCGACAAAGAATGCATCGAATTGGATAGGCCGCTTGACCGAAAAGCCAAGACTTTGCCTTTTTCAATTTCGCTTAAATGCGAACCGTGTGGCATTGTTGTTTCTTATTTGAAAGCACTTGACTGAATGCAGCTTCAAAGAGATTTGCATTGTGCGGTTATATTTTTGCAATGCATCAAAATCTGTTTTTAATTTTTAAACACCAGGAGAGGAAATAACGGAACTTTATTTTCTTCTCAATTTGCTTGATCAGTGATGCAACTCAATAAAAAAATAGTAAGGAGTCACTCCTATTATAGATTTTCTTTTAAATGCATTTTTCCGCGTGCGGTTATACTTATGCAAGGCACTGCATGTTCTTATGGAACGTATCCCATAAGGAACGCAAGTTTTACGTCCGTTGATCCATTGGCAACTGAATTTGTTCATTTTGTTCCCGCTGCGCTGGCTCTGCTGGGAGAAAACACAAAGGATGATAAAAATTTTGTGCAAAAATATACATTGACAGAAATGTATTTGTATTGTATTTGTATTTGTATTTGTACCTACATTATATTGTTTTTAGCAATTTCGGTACAGAATATTTAAATAATACTCCAAAGCAAGTTTTATGAATTATTCAAACAAGAAAATTAAATTAGTTATTTCTTGTTTCAACAAATACCCTAACTACTGCCCGACATGCTGCCAATAAAAAAAAAAAGACGTCCAATAAGTAAACGGTATGACGGAAATCAGATGCCGCATCCTTCCTGATGTTCGTTTATTCAAATATTTCCTTGCCATGAAGCCTGCAGCCAGTCAACTTCAAATCAATATTAAAAGCGAACAACAAAAAATTATTTGCATGTAACAATATCTTTACCAATATCCTATCCTATCCGACATAATGCTCCTGAATATCAATATGGAAAGCGCAACAACTCCAGGACATTCATCATCGAGCCATTATACAAAATAGCTTTATAAAAAAAAAGAACAACAGCAACAAACAAAAGGAAAAAACAACCTTCTAAGCTGCAAACAATTATTCCATCCATTTTTCATATTGAATCCACAAGTTTATCCTTGCCAAACATCTTGTCAACGCTGGGATAACAATGTACCTACAACTCCTTGCAGGAGTCACCACCATCATCGCAAGGACATGAAAGAAAATCTTCTTGGATAAACCGCTTTCTTCTCGAATACGATGAAAAATTGAAAATACGATGGACAAACAAGTAAAAATCTCCTCGTCCATGCATACATACATATTATAGGGGCCCATATAGTTGTTCATAGGACAAAGGGCGGTGTGGTTATACCCAAGAAAAAGGCATTAACCGAAATACAACAAAATAGGAAAAGAGCCAACAATACAACATTCGAATATCCCTTGACAGATGGAAGGATAATGATAGGAC
>CAKKXW010001936.1:0-10567 GCA_920937365.1 Sphaerophoria rueppellii | reverse complement strand
TAGTCAACACTTAAGTGAGCCCAGCAGGATATTCCACAGAGTCAGTCGATTTGTTGTTCCTTTTTTTTGTACTCTCGTTTTGTTTTCTGCTCCTTGAAGAGTCTCATTTGTTGCCCTTTTTTTCTCCGCTTGCCATAGCTCCTTGCTCCTTGGTTAAAAGGTAAAAACTTCATTTCATGTTGCCTTGCACTGTGCGGTGCAAAACAGTTTTATGTATTTAATTTTATAACCCCATAAAAAATATCCACAAATAAACTATAAAACTCACCCCAAAAGGTTTTGTCGTTTTATTGTTGATATTTTTTTTCTCCTGTAAAAGTGTAAACTAATGCAACAGCAAAGGTACGTATAAAAAATTCGACAGAAAAAAATTCCATATAACAAAGTATCCGGATGTTCCGCCCTTATGTCGTTAGAGATTTTTTTTCTGATTTTATTTTTGCGAGTGGAAGCGGCATTTTTACTACTCTCGGTAGTGTTAATGTCAAAATGTAATATAACCCGCGAAACCAACCCCCTCCCCCTCTCTCAGAAACACTTCAAACATCACAAACATATCATCCCATCGAGAGGAAGCAGAGATTTTGTGCTTTTGTTTGCAAAAAATATTAGCCACTTTGTTCATCAGTGACGGCACTTGTGTTCAGTTCAACGAGAGAGTCCTTGAGATCCTTAAACAAAAGATATTCAAGAGGGTGAGATTTCTTCTTTTTTTTTTTGTCGTTTTGTCAACAACCCTCGAGGGATTTTATTGCACTGACTTAGAAAATTCTGACAGATTGATAGTTTGAGGCCGAAGGATTTGTGTTTAACGAAGCAGATCCTTTAACTCAGGAAAAGAGTGATTTTAATCGGCTTACCTCTCGAAGCTTGATCGACTTTTAATGACACGATAATGGGACAAATCATCCTTAACGTAAATATTTACTCATCATTTTCATTGGATCTGAAATTATTGAGATGGGAATTCTGCAACCTGTTGGCCCAGGAGTGTGGGCTGTGAGTTTGTTTTGTTTGTTCTTCAAATACGCGCACAATGCAAATAATTTACGACGATTAAAGACTCATAAATTGCCAGTGCATCTACATTGGACGCTTATCGCAATGGCACTCTGTGACTCTGGCGAGCAGTAAATCTGCCCGGACGAGCCAACTATATATACACCGGGAGAAGACTGTCCACACAATCTGATGAAGTCCGGAATCATATGTGCGCTCGTACTTATTTAAATTTAATCCGATTTAACTGATCGCAACAACAACAGAGAGCCACCATTCGGACTCCAGAGTATGCTTGGGCGATTTTTTTTCCACTGTGGGACCAAAAGTTACATGAATGATGATCATCGAAGAAATTGCTTCATCTCTAGCTCTCCCAAATAAATAAAAAAGAAACCAAAAATCAGACAACAGAGGCAAAGGCAAAGGTAGTAAGTGTGTAGCTTTGCATAAGAAACATGTCACTTTGGTGGATTTTTTTTTTGGCATACGAGACGGAGGACGACGCGACACGAGGCCACTTCGGTCATGTCCACTGCACCACATGAGCTTATTGCGCACGCCTATACTATAAAGTAGTTATAAAGACAAAGAGCGAGGAGGAGCAGCTATAAATTGAAGATAATTTGTTGCACCATTGGGGGGCAGGCACTGACACAGTAAAATCTAAATCTGTTATCTCCCTCTGTCTATTGTTTTGTTTGCATTGTATAATTTTTGGTTTTACATTCAAATGTAGGAAACCTGTTCACGAAAGAAAACAAAAATGCTTTACATTTTTTGGTTTAGGCAGTGGGAGCGGGCTATTATGTTGTCTGAATTGAGCTTATAATTGTTTTGTTACTTGTAGATTTTTGTTGAGCGTTTGCCACTTCAAATGGGAGTCGTTTAATTTTTTTCTTTTATGATTTATGACTTTGAGATGATTAACTGTCCAATAGCTTGTAGTTCTTTTGAATCATGATGAATTGAAATAAACAATGCAACAAACTATTTTAGATTTCATAACTGAATATCGTGAACAGCGAGTGGGATTGTAATTAAAAGTTCTTACGTCAACTCTTTCGTTTTGATATTTTAACTGAATGCTGCTTGCTGTTTTCAAGGTAAGGTGGTAAGATGGAAAGCCGTTAGTACTCACTGGGCTTACTGAATTCATGGAGATATGATTCTGTATGTTTTGTCGAAATGTGTCATTTATTTATGCGAGTTACGATGCAACGACAAATTATGGTATGTAAAGTTATGTTCGCGACACAGATTTTCTAGTCCTAGATTTGTATTGTTGTAAAAGGAATTTAACTGTTTTACTCTTAAATGAACTTTTTTGTCTCTGTTAATAAATTTCATGAAGTTGTTTTGGGTGTGGGACTTGTTCTAGGTCATTGCCAATGATTTTTCTCGATTAACAAACTGTAATTTAGACTTTCGTGCTTATCCTCTTCAGATTACTTCTGATTCGAATTGTATAATTCTTTTTGTGTTGGATAGCCCATTAATTGGAAGGCTTCAGGCTACTTAACATTAAGCTGTGATGAATAGCGAGCGAAGAATCAGTCGAAAATGTGGAAAAAACGGCAAATTTTTTTAATTTTTCTGCGTTTAAACGCGCTTATCTGTGAAGCTGCTTAATCAAATTGAATAATTCTCTTAATGTTGAATGGTCCATCTATCGTAGAAGGCTTGAAGCTATATAATACTACGCTGCGACCAATAGGAGCGAAGTGTCAGTGAAAAAAGTGGAAAAGATGGCAAAAAATATTAATTTTTGTTGTTGTTTGTTTGCTTCTGTTGTTTGCTTGAATGTGCTGATCTCAGGAACTACTGAATAAAATCAAACAATTCTTTGTGTTTTGAATATTTCATTAATTAAGGAAGGACTAAGGCGATATAACAATAGAAATCAGTGGAAAATATTTAAAAAACGGCAACAAATTTCATTTTTCTGATCGTTTGAACACGCTTATCCTAGCAACTGCTAAATAAAATTGAACATTTCTTCTTGTATTGAATTTATCGAGGGAGGGTTCAAGCTATAGGTACAACGTTACGCTTAAAAGTAACTAATAATAAGAGCAATTTCGATTAAGAGAGAGTCCTTTGTTTTAAAATAACTTCGAAACAATATTCCCATGCTGGCATGATGCACAAGTCGAAGACGCACCTCTGGCCGGTGGATGAGGTAGAGGCTGACGAAGTCGCGGGCATGTAAAGGGTTTTTCAATAGGGACGCTACAAAAGTTTTGGAAGTACATTTGATGCCATTATGTATGGAACTCGATTTCTTTTGCATGGCCACCACGGGCACGCTTGCAGAAGTCCAGACGCTGTACCTAATTTTCGACGGTTTTCAAGCATAAATCGGCCGATACTGCTGCAATTTCACGTTCGATATTCGTACGAAGTTCATCAATCGTCGCTGGCTTGTTGGCATAAACCATAGATTTGACGAAGCCCCACAGGAAATAGAGATAATGCGCTCATCGAACTTCGTTCTCAATAATTCGATTGTTTGGCCCGCTGTGTGACATGTAGCACCGTCCTGTTGAAACCACATATCGTCCAAGTCTATATCATCCAATTCATTCCAAAAATAATCGGTTAGCATTGAACGGTAGCGATTCCCATTCATAGTAACGTGCCGGTCTTGATCATCACGGAAGAAGTACGGCCCAATGACACCACCAGCATGTAAACCACACCAAACAGTGATTTTTTCGGGATGTAATGGTGCCTCGTGAAGCACATGTGGATTGTTGCCTGACCAATAACGCATATTTTGCTTATTGACGAAGCCATCCAGCCAGAAATGAGCCTCATCGCTGAAGATGATTTTTCGATGAAAATCCGGATCATTTTCAAGTTGTTGCTCAGCCCAATTCACGAACATACGAAGCTTCTGGTGATCAAGCGGCTTCAGTTCTCGGGTCAATTTGATCTTGTAAGGATGAAGGCCAAAATCTTTTCGCGAAATTCGCCACAACGACGTCACAGAGATGATCAACGCTTGAGAACGACGTCTGAGAGACTGATTTGGGTCTTCCGCAATTGATGCGCTAGCGGCAGCAATATTCTCGACACTACGGGCATTTCTTTGTCTCATTGGCACGGGAACATTTTGTACTGAGCCTGTAGATTCAAAATTTTCCACTAGACGCTCAATTGTTGATCTAGCAGGACGATTATGACGACCATAAATTTTACGTAGCGCTCTTAAAGTGTTGCCCACTGACTCCGAATTTCGGTGGTAAATTTTAATAATTTCGACTCGTTGTTGGATCGTATACTTTTCCATGATGACAAACTTTACTGAAGAGAAATGTCAAGTGAGCGGGAAAAAATATGGCGTCGTTTGCTGTCCCTATCGGTCTACTTTTGTAGCGTCTTCATTGAATAACCCTTTTATTGTGAGTCCTTTGTATATATAAGAGTTTTCTAATAAGATGTGTTATTTTGAATAGCCCGCTTTTTCAGTAGCTGCCACTTTTGAAGCTGTCATTTGTAGCCATTTGACAAGTGAAAACTACGCCATTAATAAAAAAAGAACGATACACGCTTGAACAACGAATTGAAATTATTGAAATTCACTATAAAAATGGTGAACATTTGGCAGAGACGGTTCGTAAACCTAAAACATTTTTGGGTCGTCGTGAAGCAGCTTGTCGGACCACAATATAGAAATTGGTGAATTCGAGCTGTTGGGACAAGTTAATGAAGAATAAAATCCGTGCACGTCGCTCAAGAACAACTGGGAATATTGCTGTTGTAGCCCAAAGTGTTGCAGAAAACCCAGGTTTGTCCATTCCTCGTCGTTCTTTGGAATTAGGCACTCCACAAACCTCATTACACCGTATTTTGCATAAGGACTTCGGTCTTAAGGCGTTTAAAGTTCAGTTAACACAAGAACTCAAGCCGGCTGATCACAACAACGTCGTGTCTTTGCTGATTTGGTCATTGAAATGCATGAAAATTATCCGGAATTTCATCGCAAAATCATCTTGACTGATGAGGCCCCTTTCCCCCTCGGAGGCTACGTCAACAAGCAAAACTGTCGCATCTGGGGCTCGGAAAACCCAAGAGTTATTGTTGAAAAGCCTCTCCATCCTCAACGCGTGACTGTTTGGTCCGGTTTATGGTCCGGCGGGGTAATTGGACCTTACTTTTTCGAAAATATGTTACGGTCAATGGATTGCGCTATCGAGAGATGATTAATGATTTTTTATGGCCGGAATTAGATGGTATTGATCTAGACAACGTTTACTTTCAACAAGACGGCGGCGCTACGTACCACACAAGCAGTGAAACCATCGATCTTTTACGGGAAAAGTTTCTGGACTGTGTTATCTCGAAGAGGTGATCACAATTGGCCACCTTGCGTTTTTTTCCTTTGGGGCCACGTGAAAGATAAGTTCTATGCCAACAGCCCAGCGTCGATTCAAGACGTCAGAGATGGAATTCGTGAGGCTATCGGGGACATAGGGCAGCCACTTTGCGATTTTTTCATGAACATTTCATGAAAAGGATATGGTCCTGTAAGCGTGGTCGTGGCGGCCATTTGGCTGATGTTGTGTTCCATTATTAACGGCATACCTTCCTATTTATAATGAAATAAACATCCGATCATTTATCTCCATTTTTCTTTGAATATCAAAATAACACCTCTTATTGAAAAAACCTTTTATATTTGACAGTATAATCGACATGGCATTCGACTCTAGCGCCACCTAATAACAAGCAGAGATAGCCATTTTTTGCAAAAGTTTGTATGTTTGTTGCATTTTGTTCAAGAAGCATTAAAGAGTAATGAACATAGTATCCTATCCAATTGTGATGCAGATTGTTTGCGAAAAAAATCCAAGTGGATTGTATACGAAACCCTAAACATCCGTGGAATATGTTTAGCTTGCGGTCAAGCAGAATCGGCAGTTGTTTTTTGCGTTTTTTGTCCATAACTTGTTTGTTAAGACAAAGAAAAAGGTTGGTACGACCAACTGTTTACAGATGGCGCCACTATTATTCAGTGAACTTAATGGATGCCCTCAAATCATCAGTTTTAGGGAGTTTTCCTTTGAATACCAACGTGCGTGTGCATTGTACAACTACAAAAAATGAATTGACTGGAAATTTTCCCAAAAAAAAACTAATGTTTTACTTATTTTTTCTACTCTGGGAAGTTAATCATGTGGACCACATGGGTCGCGCTCATATTTTTATTTATGTATTTGTATTACATGTTTTAACTTTTAAATGTTTTTTGTGAGTTGTGTTTTGGAATACAGAAGCAAGTTCACGCGACCCATTGTGGAGAAATACAAACTTTTAAAACTAGGTACTTATCCAAAAGTCGTGAGTTGAAATTACCCATTTGATATTATCTATGCTAATATATAAAGTAAGACTTTTGTTTGTTTGTCGGTTGTATGTTTGTAGTCGATAAACCAACAAACAAACAAAAGTCATACCTTATAAATGTGATAGAATTCTTCTGTGATGCACTGAATGTGCAGTAGTATACTCTGAAAGAAAAAGAAATAATTATTAATAGGACGAAACATTGATTTTAATCTACTTACTTGAAAATTTTGTTTGGAAATTCAAAAAAAAACTCACAGCCTACATTAATTTTTTGAAACGTCTGTCTATTTACATTTCATTTCATTTCATTTCATTTCCAGTTCACTCTTCTAAATTATATTTAAGGCTGAACTCCTAATAAAGCTTTTGGACCAAAACAATGTTTACATACGAACTCTTGGGCACGACTTTCTGTACAAAAGAAAATTTTAACATCGATGTTCAAAAAAAGCATGGATTTTATTTTCCAATCTCTGTGCATGAAAATTTCGCATTATGAAATCTGGTTCTCAAATGGAAAACTGGAAAATTTCAAAATGGGTTTTCGAATGGAAAATAGAAAGTTCTTTATGAAAAAATCGGAAAACTCATTGGTTTTAAAAGGGAAAATTTCATGTAACTGTAGGTGCATTGGTTTTCAAATGGAAAACTGAAAATTTCAAAATGGGTTTTCGAATGGAAAATAGAAAGTTCTTTATGAAAAAATCGGTAACCTCATTGGTTTTAAAAGGGAAAATTGCATGTTACTGTAAGTGCATTGGTTTTCAAATGAAAAACTGAAAAATTTCAAAATGGGTTCAGGTCTCCATTTGAAAACCAGTGCAATGCACTACCACAAAATTGCTTTGTTTAAAAATGTTCATGACTTCATTCATAAAATGTCTTTTTTATTTTCAATTCGAGAACCCGTTTTAAAATTTTCCATTTTTTTATTTGAAAACTAATGCACCTTCAATTACATGCAAATTTCCCTTTGAAAACCAAAGAGTTTTCCGAGTTTTTCATCGAAAACGCATTTTGAAATTTTCCAGTTTTCCATTTGAAAACTAATAAACCTGCAATAACATGCAATTTTCCATTTAAAACCGATGAGATTTCCGAGTTTTTCGAGAAGGACTTTCTATTTTCACCATTACCCAATGCAATAAAAAATTGTTACGTTTACGTCATAGTGTCCACTGTTGACCCTATTATCTATTTGCACTTTGGTCTGATGCATCCCTAACTGAATTTTTTTCCTGAGATTTCGGAAATGAAAATATTTTGGATTCAATTCAATTCCATTTGTGAGGTCACCGTAACTATCTCACTGAGGACTTAGAATTATGTTCCACTAAATGATTTTGTCAAAGTCACATTGAAAGCTTACTAAAATGTTGTTGGTTATAACTAATTTTGACCGAGACCGAAATGTTCCCAATATTTATAAAGCGAAAATGTTTATGCACAGAAAATCGTGCATGTTCGGTGTAAACATTGTCTTGGTCCAAAAGCTTAAGCAGGAGTTCAGCCTTGAATATAATTTTGAAGAATGAACTGGAAATGAAATGAAAAATAGAGAGACATTTCAAAAAATTGATGTCGGCTGTCAGTTTAATGAATTTAAAAATAAAATTTGCGGGTGAGTAAATTAAATTCAACTTTTTTACTATTAATAATTGTTTATTTTATTTACAAGACCTCCAATTGCTTAATCAGTGCATAGAAGAGCAATTGTCCATCACTTGTAAGGTAATACGTTTGTTTGTTTATCAGTTTATCGACTACAAACATACAACCGACAAACAAACAAAAGTCTTACTTTATATATTAGTATAGATATGTAAATTTTGAAAAAAAAGTTTAAAAATTTTCAAATTACTTTTGAAAACAAAATATTGGGGCAACATAATTATGTACGTACTTTCAGAGAAAAAATACATTGATCGGATATTTACTTTTGAAGAAAATCTTATAACAAAAAACGGTTTTATGGAAGGTATCGTTTCTGAGAAAATTTAAGCTATTCATTGTTCCCCAATGTAGACTACACTAAATTTTGATCTTAAAAAAATAATAAAGAAACGTCAAATGCGAATTCGTTCAAACCTTTAATTTTCAAGTTTGAAGTCAACCGGACCAGTGGTTTAGGATGTAGGTGCGTTTACAGAAAGATGGACGGAATAGCCGGACCAACTTTTTTCGACTTCTCTATCATCTGTTAAGTGATAGTTTTTCTTTACTTTTCACCACACAGATGAACTTTTTAGACATCAAACATCTCGCAGAAATTCTCAAACCCGGCAACGCAGGGTATTTTCGGCTAGTTAATAATAAAAATCAACCCAATGACATAAATAATTTATTTCCGATAACAAAAATAAGGCTTTTTAAGTGCAGCTGCCGTGATGTCTTACACATTTTCCTACCTACTCTCACTCGGTTTCGGCTGTGAATCAAAAACTTGGTTGAATTCTTTCCACTTCAGCTAACCGTTGGCCGTGGTGGTTTACTTTCCATTGGAATTCAATTAAAACCATACAAAAAATCTACATTTTTAAAACGGAAATATTTCCCTAAAATCTGATTATCCTGCTTAAATACTACTTCAATAAATCGACTACCAAATTGCACCATCAGCACTGCATGCATAGCATACTTGTCAAAAAGGCCCACTAAATCTGACCAGACAGAACGGAGTCTTTAGACAGAAAAAAAAATATTTTGTTTTATTTGTTAGTTTTATTGAACACCTTTTTAAAGACCTGTTCCAGCTCTTATCAACTTCCAAAATGTGTCATTAATTTTGTGTACGATGGTGGAGGCTTTTGAAAGCCATCCGCCAAAGCCGAACAAAATATAAAACCAACAACAACAATCAACTGTTTTTTGAATAAAATATATATAAGCATACAAAAGGTCTCCTCTCGCGATATCCCTAAACGAGGGAAAAATTATCACCGAATTCGAGCAATCAATTTAAAACAAGAAATTCCTCACTTAACCGTGATAAACTATCGCCGATGGCATAACAAACGCAACGCTAACAAAAAATTAAACAAAAAAATAAAAAAAAACATGGTCGCGGTCTTGGTCGTCCAAAAAAAGAAACAAAACAACTCAAAGAAAAAAATGGAAATAAAACATTCAATTAAAGAAAATTTTCCTCTTGTTCGGATCGCTTCGATCCGGGTCGTCATTCTTATAACCTCAACTCGACTCTCCACACGATGTTGGTGACCATTCGCCTCCTCCGAAAAAATATAAATGAACCACACCATAGACCCACCGTCATCACAAAAACACAAAGTTTTTGGCGGCTTAAAGAGTTAAAATAAAAAAAACGGAGAAGAAAAAATAACATTCGAAGAATTTATGCGCTTACGGTGGTGGTGGTGTGCCAGAAGGTGGAGAAAAGGGACCGATAAGGTTTCCGCGTCCATTCCGATATCCGGGCGATAGGTGCTTGCTCAGTGTTTCGTTTTCTTTTTCTTTGTAGGTAAATGAGTAGAAGTCCGAATCCGAAGATATAGGCCCCTTTTCCATAAATGCATGCATTTGGATTGGGATGCGGAGACACGACTCGGTGTGTATAGGGGTGGTGTTTTTGGTGTTTGCAGGAAAGTGTCGACGAAACGGACATGGCCCAGCGAGAAGTATTTCGCGTTCACCATCCGTTTTAGTTGAATTAATGAAAATAAGAAAACCAAGAGAGAAATGTCAATCGAATAGTCCAGGAAGTTGATGTTGCATATCGTAGTTGCAGATGGGTAAGTTGCGTTAAGGCCTTGAAAATGAGAATTTGAATGCTTTTAGTGTTTACCAGACCTACATTCGAACAAGCTGTCATTAATCGAACAAAAATTTGAAAGAAACGTTCAGGTTTGAACTATTTACATAAAGCCTCAATGTGCCATGAACCTGAAGAACATAACCCAAAGTAGAGTTGGAGAAAAATTCAAAATTAAAACACAAAATTCTCCAAGAACGTAGTACTCAAAACCAAAAGTCCCCGGGTCAGGTCAGAGTTCTATGTGAAGAGTCTGCGATCGCGACCATCCGACGGTAACACAAAATTGAATTAGACAACCAAAACAGTGACAAGAAAAACCTTATTAAATGGAAGACAGCATGCCGACGACACATTTCAACCATCCAGAGACCGAAAAAATAACAAACAAACAACCGAAAAAGAGAACGTTGTCGGAGTGTTTTTTTTTTTTTTTTTTTTTTG
>CAKKXW010001929.1:0-10586 GCA_920937365.1 Sphaerophoria rueppellii | reverse complement strand
TGAATGAAAAACATGGTGTGCTCAAATTTAAGCCCCAAACAGACATTATTAAGCTTTGAGTCAATAGTCATTTCAATTGCCAATCTGATGGGGAATTGAATGCTTTCAAATTGAAATGTGCCATTTGCTTACGAAAAACCCGTTTTGCAAATAAAGCATTGCCACAATTGAATTGGTTGCTCGACAACAATACTACGTTAAGGACAATAATAAAATTGCATTCCATTCAGAATATTTGCGCAAACTATTGAGCCGAAGTTAAACGATCAACAAAAGTGCCTATGTGTATGACACCATTAGATATGCAAGGTGTGATTAGTCTGACTCTGAGTGGTGGTATATATTTTTTTTATGCACCTGGTGGAATGGGGAAATCATTTTTGTTATCATTAATTTTAGCATCAATATGATCTGAAATTAAAAAAAGAGTTGGCTCTTTCTTCTTCTGGAGTTGTGAGCACATTATTAGACATAAAACTGACATTACAATATTTCAAAACAGTTGGTAATGGCCGAATATTTGTGTGATATGAGAGCACAAATCTTTTTGTTGCTGAGGACAAACTTTGTCGATTATATCACGGTCAACTGCTGCAGACGAATGGAGTCGTTTAAAAACTTCTATTTCAGGAAACTTACATTGGCCAATTATTGGACATTAAAGAGAGAGTTGCGCGACAGATCTTGAAGTGCCAAGGCCTAAGTGGCTTACTCTCATCAATAATTCTCTGGGTGCGTGTGAAGAATTTAGGGCACCTATAATTTAACGCCGATTCCGAACGGCAAATTTGAGAAGCACTTTTTTATGACAGATGATACTCTTGGAAGTTTTGTCAGTTCTTCGCCAAAGGCAATGCCCGAGAAAGATGAAATAAAACACTTTGGGCACGAGTAGGTCTCGAACCCACGACGTTCTGCTTAGCAGCCAACGCACTTAACCACTAAGCCACGGACACTATTGGACATTGGAAAAGGAATAATTTCACATGATTCTGAAGGCCGAATTTCATTTCCAAACTATTTTTATTGTAATGCAAATCCACGGAATGAGTTGACTCAAGATGTCTATCCAAGCATTGAAGCATTGAAGCATTGAGTTGAAGTGCAAGTCTTTCTAAAATCGATGCAACAATTTATTTTGAACTAGACAAATAAATGCATAATTTTTTGCCCACAAGTCGTTTGAGTGGTTTGACACAATTACAAATGAAAACGATGTAGTAAATTTTACAACGAGACGGGGTTTTTGAATTTTTTGCATTTATGCTTTTATGTACCAGGACTGCCTCCACATTTTTCACCTCTGATGGTATGAGCATTACTATGTTTCGGGACATCAATGAACTTAAACTTTACATTACTACAAGACTAGCCGTGAAGAAGTCAATGGCATACCTTTTTAGTTTCCTGTTCGAATTGAATTCCTTCAAAAATAAATAAGACGCAAGGTCAATCTTTAAAAATATGTGCTTTTGATTTAGAAATTTCTGTTTTTCCTCATGGTCAACTATACAGTGTATTCTGTAATTTGTCTGCCATATACTTTGGGATGTGATTCTTCGTCATATTCTTAGAAAATAATCCCTCTAAGACAAAGTTACTTTTTCATCACTTTTTGACGATTAAAAAAATGGCTACTTTGTATTTAAGTGGTGTTCAATTTTTCTTGCCCGAGCAAAGTGTTGACTTTAAGATTTTTTTTCAAATAATGCGTAAAGAACATAAAGTTTTCTTATTTTTACCTTTTGAACAAAAAAATTTGCAAATAAAATCTCATTGATAAACAAAAACCCATACATTTTATAATACTTGGGAAAATCTAAAACAGCTAAGAACATCGAATTCAGGTTTTTTTGTCAATAATTCTATTGCAGCACTTTATAATATCCCAAAAGTTGTTAGTTTTAAGAAAATTTATAACATTGTGCAATCCTGAAGTGGGTTAAAAGCATACTTATGCCTATATACCTGTCTTGCTGTCAAAATCCTAATTACCTTACCTCTTCTCTGGGAGCTAAATTTGGGGAAGTTATGTTTAATGGGTAAATTAACTAAAAAAATTATGTACAAGAATTGAAAAACGAATAGATTATTCATCAGATTAGCAAATACAGGCATGATTTTTCTAAGAATATTGTTCATTTCTGCCTATCCATCGATTACCGTATTCTTCATTCTGCCAATTTCTAATTTCCGAACTGTTGTTGGCCGAAGCCCTGCGAAGCGGGCAGGGGTTTTGCTAGTAAAATATAAGAGTTCAATAGAGATTTTCTGGTAAGGATTCATGGGCCTAGGGAACTGCGCCTACCCCCTTTGTATCTTCGCCAATCGTCACTAGAACGATAGGGTTCTTCATACATAAATCTGACATTTACAATAAAAACAGTGGTGTGCCTCAGGGCTCAGTGTTATCTCCGAAACTTTTTCAAAATTGCAGTTATGATGATGAAACTACTGACCGATCCAATTTCCTGTTTCGCTGACGACTGTTGTAGGTATTTAGACTCACAAGTCTTGCAAATCCCCCATAAGCTGATAAATCTGTTCTTGAGTTCTGATAATCTCATCAAAGTCAAGTCAATAAATTCAACCTCATTCCCAGCCCCAAAATGAATTAACAAACCAAAACAACAACCCCATCCATTAAATGCTAAAACAACATTAAATAAGACAACTGAAAACACCATTTAATGATATCGTCCATCCGATGATTGTTCTGTTCTATTTTCCTAAATTATTTGCTTACCATGTCCAATTCGCCGAAGGAAATACCACGCATTGACCACAATTCGTACTTCTGTTTAACAAGAGGCCGACCGAGCAACAAAAAAGGAGGCAAGCTATAACTACAGCTCACCAGACATCACATCAAAAATGGTAACAGAAACAGAAACGTTCCTTATAGATTCTCTAGCATCCCATTGAGATGTCAGTTGGACTTGTTATGTTTGTTTGTTTTGTTTTGTTGTTTTTGTTTCTGTTTCTTGTTCTGTTATTGTATAGAATCAAGAAAAATTGCGTGTTGCTAGTTTAATTGAGAATACGACTCCATAACAAGTGTCTTACATTCGATGTGGGAATGACTGGTTGTTGCCAAGGAAAGGATGAGATTGTACAACTTGTAAGTACGTTAAATGATTGACGTCAGATCCATTTGTAGATGGATTGGATGGAATCTTGGACAAGCGACGAAACTCATGATTTTGTATTCCTATCGGCATCGATGGTGTGGCAATGAGAAATACCTTTTCTATAGGTTTGGACATAAGTTAGCGCCCTAGGTATAAAGTTTGTGGCACTTGCTATTTCTCGATTTGGTTCTGAGAAGTCATTAAGTTGCTTAATTACTCCCTGGATGGACTCGTTTGGTTTGTTAACTCATCGTAGGGGATTCGTCTGATGGTCTTGAAGGTAGAAACCAGATTGTTGTTTGTTTTCGTTAAACATCATTGGGTTTTGATGTAAAAAAGTTATCCTAATTGCACTAATTAGCAAATGATGAGAAATTACTTTTTTGCTGTTAAAATCCCGAAAAAGGAATCAATTTGCGAGAATGCGTTCTTGGATTTTTGTAATTATTTTAAGTTTATAAATTATAAGTAATAAGGCGAGGTTCAACTGAAGAACATTTCAACTTGATGTTGAAGTAAGACACATTATTATCTAAAAGAAGAGTAACACTTTTTTATGCCATTCATTAATTTACAAAGAAATCTCATTGCACGCCACGATTGCTGCAGAAGTGAAACACAAAAAGTCAAAAACACCATTGAATAAGAAGTACCTACAGGAAGCGGTGTTAGCTACATTTACAGTGTACGTGAGTGAAGCAACAAAAATGTCTGATGACGTCCATTTTTGGGGTATGTGCTGTTAATTTTTGGGGTATGTGCTGTCATACTTTGACTGTGTTGTCAGTCGAGTACAGGTACAGGGGTGTATTATTTCTGTTCGTGATGCTAAGGCGCTGCAATTCGTTGAATTCCCGTAGTGTGCACGGTTGTTTTGAATAGTTCTTCCATCGTGTTTCGAAACGTTTTTATTTGTTGGTTGTATTACAATAGGCGTAATAAACGTGATGAATAATACTGATGAAAAATCAAGAAAATGTACTAGAAAATAAAAAAAATAAACATTAAAAACCAAGCATATGCAAATTTAGTGTGAAAAAACCATGCATCCTAAAAAAAGAATTGATATTGAAAAAAAGTTGAAGCCTAATCGATGAAATCTAGATTCAATCAAGTTTTGCTGGGCGCCCTTGAGATTAACCATTCAAATGAGGCCAGCCCTGTTGTAATGCGTTTGTGTTTGTGAAACTCACACTACTTAGAAAATTGCTTCAATTCTTTTTCATAAGACCCCTTCCTGTACTTCTTATTCAATGAAAAACACAAACAAATTACTTTATTTTGGACAAAATGAACACCTCATGTCAGTTGATAAACTGTTCAGTACAGCGGCTATCTAAGACTTCGTTCGCACTGCAAAAGTCTTGTAAATGTAAAATATGACACTTCATTTCGAACACACCCTTTTCATAGGCACCCTTGCAAACATTTTCCACAGCATGTGCATTAGATGTAGGTACGCCATCAAACATTTTGGAGAGAGAGCTGGGTTTTAATCAAAAGGCTTCATTGAATTTTTCTTCAACTCCATATTTTAAAGAAAAATTCTCGCAACTTTGACAAATATTATCCATAGTAAATAAATTCGTTTCCATAAATTAGTCCACAAGGATTTGAAATTTAAGATTATCTCAAATCACTTAAAATCAAAATTCAATGCACATTTGACTGATCGAAAAATTATTCATTTATTAGAAAATCGATCAAATAGCCTTACACAGAAAGTATATCTGGCATCACTATTTTCGTTCAAATAACCGCTGCAATATAGAATTTGACAGCTCACTTCAAACAATTCATTTTAATTTGATTCAACATTTTGGCTCTGAAGAAAGAGGCACCACTTAAGAAACTCAATAACCAAAGAGCTTGTTGTCTCTTATGCTTAGGCTGATGTTCTATTTTCGATCAGCTCACATCTCGAAGACTGATCCCCAACGCGAACTTACATATTCTACAGATCCCAATGAAAGTGCAGGACGCGACATAAATATTAACTTAAACTTAGGCTGTGTGCGAATTGGATGAACTGTGCTTTAAAATGGATGAATTTTTAACCACTACTGTCATATTTTAACCTGCTCCGCAGCAAGTCCAATTTTTTACACATTTTATCCAATGCGAAATGTCAAAATTTAACCAAACGTAAAGTTTTAAGCACTTTTTAACGCAATTCGCACACGGCCTTATGACAAAAAACCGGATGAACATTTCCTTAAGTTAGCAAAAGTAAGCAATGAGCGAATGAAATCGCACTAGTAAAATTTGAACGAAAATTTAACGAACGTAGCTTAATTATTTAAGGGTTTGCTCAGTGGGTTCGTGTGTATTCGCTGGTTCACTTAAGCATGCCTAGCGTGAACAAAATTGTATTATAGTTCAGCCTTAAAGGCCCAACTATGATCGTCATGAGCCAATATAAGCGAATGTAAAACACCTAACGAAAATATGATTATGTTTGCAAAATTCCTGCGCATACCCATAATTGACTTAAGTGATCAAAGCCATCTATCGAGCAATCAACATTAGGTACATTACAAAGCAATAATAATATTTTATTTGTCACTCTCGAAATTATATTACACATACACTCTCATAAGTTTTGAAATAATTCACATGTACAGTGTCTCTGTTTGTTTTTCATGTGTATTTGAACAAACCCGTCAGATTTTACTTATGCGGCGAGCGACTGAGATCGGTCTGGCTTTTTTATTTTTAGTATTTTTTTAGTAAACCATTTCTTTTAGGATGCCCAATCCATTCACTGGTATACTTAACATTTTTAACTTTTTTAACATTTTCAATTTTTGTTTAAGCCGCATTTTTATTTAATAAATAGAAAATGTTTATTTAACAAATCAATAAAAAAAATTCACAGCTACGAATTTGGTTTTGACAGATGGCTTTGATCACTTAAGTCAATTATGGGTATGTGCGGGAATTTTGCAAACATAAGCAAAATTTCGTTAGGTTTTTTACATGCGCTTATGTTGGCTTATGTCTATTATATTATTTACTAGACGGACGAGAACGGAAGGTAGCGTCAAAACTGAACGAACCGTTTCGTTCCGACTGTGAATTGCATCCGCTTACCCATAATTGAACGGAAAGCTTTCTGTCATTTTTATTTTTTTATTAATTTTTTCTTTTTATTGTAATTTTTTTTATTACGATCGTAATAAAAGGCATCCCTTTTATCATACAGCAGTTTGTTATGCTGTTACTAGCCATTTTCCAAAAAAAAAACAAGATTTTTAAAAAAATGTTTGATTAACCACAAACCACAAACTTTTCTTTGACAATTTTTTTTTTTTTTTTTATTTTTTTTGAGAAATGTCTAATTTCCGCACGTAAATTGAGAAAGAAAAGTGAGTTTACGTCCGAAAACAAAACTGAACGAAACCGAGCAATCCGCTATTATGGCTGTGATATCTGATTTGCATGTATTTGGGAATTTTCGTACGTCAACGTTCGCACCCTTCCGACTATTATAGTTGGGCCTTAAGTTGACGAAACTGAGAAAAAGTTAACGAAACGGAGCTAGACTCGATTAAAGCTATTCAATAAAGCGTGTATGCATTTGCACGCTTGCTTATGCGCGCATAAGCTAGCTTATGTCGATTATAGTTGGGCCTTAATTTTCCAAAGCATGAAGTTTTCTAAATGTGTGTTATGTTAAATCTTGACCAGAGGTCTCTTTATAGTTGTTCTGAAAACAGAATCATCAGTTTTTTACTTTCACAAAGATTTAAAATGTCAGTTATTTAAATAAAATCTAAGAAAAATAGGACAACCAAGTTTTCAATTTCGTTCACGAATAATACTTATTGATTTCAATCTTATAACTCCCCCATCACGATAAATAAACTTTTATTCAGCTTCATTTGAAAAAGAATTGGAATTTCTCTCTCTGCTTCATCATTCCGCCACTTACTTAACATTTCTCTACTGTCTGTCCATTTCTCTTTTTAACTCGCCTAATACTGAAAATTGATGAAAGCAAACTTAAGCCATAGCGTCCAGAGTACAGAGTACAAATACTTATCCATGCTATCAACTTCTTCATCTTCATTGACGATATGGGTTAACCAGAACCAGAGCTTACAGAACGTCTGTTGGGTAGGTATTCCGACATTGATATATTATCGAAAACACTTTTGTTTGGTATTTGAAAAGTGTTTATTTTCTTCATAAGAAAAGGAATTTCTAAGGTCAGGAGATACTCTCATTAAGTACCCATACAAAAGATATATTTCATGGTAGTAGATATTATTCTCTTCAGTGTGTTGATTTTCGTTTTCAGTACAAATACAAGAGAAAGAAAGAAACTTTAGAGATAAGGATCATTCTTGCAAGAGCAATTGTTGATGAAATGCAATTAAATTTCAATGGTCATGCAAGATGTTAGATATTGACTTTTTTGTATGTTCGATTTGTATTGCGTCTGTTTTTTTGTTCACCTCTCGGAATCTTGAAAGAAATTGTGTTCTGTTTGTGTTAAGTCATTTTCTGGTTCGGATTTGACTAAGCTTAGATTTTTAATTGAAAAATGTTCCTTTTTTTTGCTTCAAACCTGAGATTCCATATTAATTATTACTCTTTGTACTAGAATTCATATCTGATTGAAATAATGAATGGGGCATTCTTTTTGTGTAGAACGCAACTTTATAGAACATTGCTAAAGTAGGTTCTGATAAACTTTTCTACAACGAACACCCTTTGGAAACTTATTACAGGTACTATTTAACTGATTAATGATAAAAAGAGTTTTTAATTAACTTTTTCAGTTACAAAACAATGGTGGAAAGTAAATCTAATATATAAAATTCTTATGGCTTGACCGATTCTGATGAAATTTCATATGTATATTCAGTAGGTATGAGAATAGATTTATATTTAATTTTTACAGTGTTAAGGGTGGTTCATCCCAAACAATTTTTTTTTTATATTTTGGACACATTCTTTATTGTTTTTTTTTATGCTGTGAAATTGAAAAATACATTTAGTTTACTCTCCTTCCACCAACCTCTATGTACCAAACATTAAGGGAATGTTCGAATAGTGGTGTAGATGGAGGTTTTAAGTATTTCTTACAAAATCGACGAAGTTGTTCATGAGTCATGACATATGGCCAGGGTAGCGGGTATTGGTTTAGCGGGTAGCGTGGTAGCGCAGAAATAGGATAGCGGGGAGCAGAGTGTAGCCTGTAGCGGGTAGCGGACTTCGGGTAGTGGGTAGCGGGTAGAATGATAACGGTGTAGCGGGTAACGGGAAAGCGGCCTATGGGGTAGCGGGTAGAAATCGCGGATAGCTGGGTAGCCTGTAAAGAGTAGCGGAGTAGGGGGTAGTTGGATATTGGGGTAGCGAGTAGTGGTTGGATAAATAAATAAATAAACAGATATAAACAGTTATTTATTCGTGGTTTGCGGCTTCAGAACGAATCTCTAGGCTCTAGAGTGAACACAATTATATTGTTTGGAAGCATCCGTGAAATACTTAAGGCATGAGATCTGTTTTGAATATACTGTCCATGAGTTTTTAGTACGTTACTGGAGCACTAGCGCAGAGGTGAGAGTTGTTCTCAAGCATATAAAATGTCTATACGTTCCACAAGGTTTGAGAATTTCAAAATCGCCAGTTTATTCGATTCAAGTATGACTCATGTACTGTACATATATGTATAGTGGCAAACTTGCTTTATTTTGCTAGAATGAAAGAAAACAGCTTTGCGTTTTCGAAACATCTAATTCAACATGTTTTCTCATTTACCACTTGCCATTTCATGATTTTGCAAGATAAGAATTTAATATGAACTTATCAAATTATCTCGTAGAAGATTCACATCCGAAGAGCAAGAGCAGTAAACAAGAAAGTAGATCAGGAGTTTCATGCAGAATATCATTAATGAAAATAAGAAACAGTGTCGGAGACAATACGGGGCCCTGAGGCACACCATAGACTTATATGGTTTTCAGAAAAGATAATATGTATACATAAGGAAATTCTATTATCATTGGTTTCAGATTTGAGTCTGTCAAATACGACTTGTATTTAACTATCCGAAAGGTAAATATAAAAAATACTAATCCAATGAAGAAAGGAATGTACGTACATCGATTTTCTCTAATATTAAGTAAGAAATAGGAAAATTGCTTGGAAATTCTTTTTTTTACATTTGTTCGTGATGCGAAACAGCTAAGCTTAAATTGAAACATAATACATTGGTATTACATTACATGCCCAAAAACAGGGCATTTAAAATTGATAATGTGAAGAGGAAACAGTGCTGGTGGCTTGAGTTAGCATACTTAACAATGAGTAGTCAAACAGGAGTTTTGAGCCTTGACTAGCTTGACTACCTATCAAATCACTTATAAGTAACCAAATAATGAATTTAATTAATTGAAATAATTTACATTGAAACGTTATTTTGTTTATTTTCGAAAATTGGTGGACCCTTTTTTGTTTTTTAAGTCAATTTTGTTTTTACTTTTTTTTTTCTAGATTGATCCTATTATTTGGACTCACTTAATAAACGTTTAACATCTTATATTTGTTGTTGAGTTTTTAAGATATCGAATTTTGAATCAGAAACTGTTTTATTCACTCTGCCATTTTTGAGAATTTCAGAATTGTTTACTATGTTCGCAGCATATGTATTGTGGAGCTGCCAATCCTTACCTAGTTTCATCTTACTGTACTTTTTGTTACTTACGATCATTTACTTCAATTCTTAATAACTAGTTGCTATAAAAAAATGTGACAAACAAACCATTTTATATCGCAAGAAATTCTAAATAGTTCCCTGTAAGCTCAGATACTTTGGTTGTCAACCAAATTTGCAAAAGAAAGACTTAGAAACCTTTTTAAGTAAATAACTGGCTTATCAAAATTGTGTTTATAGCTTTTTTATCTTAATAATTCAGATTCCCATAAAACGCTTGACTAAAGACTAATATTCCTTCACTCAAAAAGGGCACCATCTCTAGTTTGCATTTAGTTGGTTTTAAAGAACACCCTTTCCCTAATTGATATTCCTTAAAGGCTTCCTTAGTCTGACTGATGCTAACAAAATCTCTTTCGAACGCCCGTTAGTTGAAAACTTTAAGTTGACTCATCAAAATTTAATTCAATTTTCTTGGTCTTACAATAAGAAAAACAAAAATCTCAACTTAACTTGACGATAACTTACAAGTCCCCCGTTGTCGTATCGTCGCTCGTGACTCTCACTTCCGTTTATCCACTTGACTGCTATGTGACTTGTTCACCTTATTTAATTATTAAACATTCTTCATCATCTTCCCAGAGATAGCAAGTCTGTTTAGGTATTTTGTGTCATCTCAAGGATTGGCCATGAGGTTTTTATTTTTTGTTTACATACCGACTGTTGTTTTGAGTCCTTTATTTGATTTTCGGCTTAGAGCGTTTGTTCTCTGTTTGCTTGTGCATATTTTT
>CAKKXW010001927.1:0-10603 GCA_920937365.1 Sphaerophoria rueppellii | reverse complement strand
TGATTATGGTTATTCCATAAAAAGAGAATAAAAATGAGATTCATGTATGAAGTTGTCATTACTATCGCACATCCATTTATTGTGTGTGAAACCAGAAGATTGATGATGAATCCGAAAACTTGATTTTTTTTTCCTATTTTTTTGTTTCCCTTATTTATTGGGGTAAAGGTGGATTTACTACGGAACGGTCTTCTAGTTATAGAGACGCCTCACGACATGATTGGATTGTAAAGTTAAGGAGTTCATTTCTTGTTGTGTTCGTGGGATTTTGCTCTCAGGTGTGTGAGATGGTGGAGGGCGGATAAAACGAGAATGATGTAAAACATTTATACGTGCGGTGCGGTGAAGTGCAATTAAAACGAATGGTGCAAATTTATGCGCCAGCACACACGTTATGTAATGTTGTTTGAAAATTTAGAACGTGCTTGTGTAAGGTTGTTTTTTTTTTATTTTTTTTTTTTTGCTGTCACTGTACTTTGAGGGTAAAAAAAAAACATTTCGACCAGAGAGATTGTTCTCGAGGGATGTGTTAATTTCCATTAGTCAATAACAATACATCAAGTTTAATGAGTCCCAATTCGGAAATGTTTTTCTGGGTTCATTGGGATTTTCGGTTTTTTTTTTTTCTTCCCATACTGAGTTTTGAAAAGAAGCAAACGTGAGCTTGGACATAGACAGACTAAGGGTGAAGTTTCTTGAAGGTGTCAAACACAGTTCATTTCGGTGGAAGTGGAAGTGGAAAAAGTTTACAGTCTCTGGTACGATTACTACATTTACGCTGATGTAGTTATTCCTGAAAATGCGTCAAATTTAAAAGTCAATTTGTGTTTAGGAAGTGTAATAAGCTATACAAGTTACTACAATTGTTTTTCTTTCCCTTGTTTAGTCCAAACATTGCTGAATATCATGGAAAGCAACTATATGGTAAGTGAGGCAACCGGCCGTCCGTCAGCGGCGGGAAAAAGTCCATTAAACATTCGCAGTCCAGATTTGACCCTCTCTGAGAAGAGGTAAGGTAATGAGGGTTTGGATAGGTTGATTTTAACCCTCTTTGTGATAACATAGTGTTAAAAATTACCCTAAAACTATCAATTCTTGGAAAACCACTCCAATTGCCAAAAGATTAAAAAAAATTGATTCTAAACTGTGTAAGACTTTTCCAAGTATCACACAATATATGGATGCTTGGGTGCACTTATTTTAGGGATTTTTTTTTTTATTATTGTATTTCATCATTTTTGACCTCAAATTGACCTCAAAATCAAAATCCTTCTTAAGCAAGAAAAATTGCACCCCATTTAAAATTGAATATCTGGCAACCCTTTAAACATATCAGCTCAGAGAAGATGTTTGAAAGGTAAGTTCTTCTATTTAAAAATAATCCAAAATCAGGTCCCTAACATTAGTGCCGATGAAGAAATTGGTCTTAACAGTGGTCAGGGTACATCAAACTTAAACTTGTTTTAAATCGTCAAAAAGTGATGTCAAAGTTCAAAATAAATCTTTATTGAAAAACAACTTTTTTCTTAGAATATTAAAAAGAATCACGTCCCAAAGTATGGCACACGAATAACTGGACAGCCTGTACAAAGCGGGAAAAAATTCAAGTCAACAAAAAAACAAGTATACGCCCTGGTGAACGTACATATTTCTGCAGTCTAGTTTTTCTTGGCCTTGATTTGTATTACCGTTTTACAATTTTTTTTTTTTAATAAGCACACACTCAAAAGGTTTTTATACCCTTACTAGCTGACCCGACAGACTTCGCACTGGCTCAATCAATAAAAAAAAAAACCTAGATTTTTGTAGCCCGCTTCAATACCACCAGTTACTCTCTCCCGCTTCTCCACTACCGTCTACCCGCTATCCCGTTATACCCAGTTACCATGTTACCCGCTACCCCACTATCCGCTTCCCCGCTACTTACACACGCTACCCGCTTAACCGGTAATCGCTTCTTACTACCCGCTACCCCACTACCCTACACTACACGCTATCCCGTTATTAGAATATGAGCCATTTCGGGCACCAGACATGAAATTTGTCTAAAATTTGAGAACAGCGCTACCAATTCTAAAACAAAACCTGTCTCGGATGGACCTTATCACACCCACTAAATTTCAGAAAAATCTGTCCAGTACTTAAGGAGGAGTAGGGTCACAAACAAACGCATAGGAGACACAGTGAGTGCTTTAGGAAAAAGGGAAGGGGTTAGAGGAGATATGCCGGTGTACATTGGTCTTAAATTCCTGCACATTGCAATGATCGACAAAAACAGAGTGTGGAAGAAGGTTCCACATTCGCGTAGTACGGCTAAAGAATGATTCTGTATACTTGAGGGTACGACCGAAGTTAGGCTCGAGTAACTCGCGGGTTTTACGGTTGAATTGTTTAAGGGGTGGAATGCTACTGGCTATTTCTCTAGAGCATTTACCGTAGAAGTAACGATATAACAGAGAGAGACACGAAACGTTACGACGGTGGTCTAAAGGATTGAATGAATCAGTGTTGTCTCTATCACCGATCATTCTTACGGCTCATCTTGTTACCATCCAAGAGGCTTAAGTAAGTTACTGGAGCACCAGCCCAAAGATGGGAATTGTACTCCAGCTTTGGACGGATATAAGTTTTATAGATAACAGCCAGATCAGACGGGAAGAAAAATGTCTTAAGATTTAAGAAACCTTACTTAACATCTTGCGGCATTTATGGCGACATCGCGTATGTGTTCGGTCCACAAGAGGTGGTCAGTGATGTACATACCGAGAATCTCGAGACATTCGGTCTCTAAGATGCAAGTGCCACTCATGGACAGTGGCAAGGGGGTATATCTCGCTTCAACGATACAAGACAGTATTAGGTTTTCAAAGCATTAAACTCTACACGGTTTTTAATTCCCCATTGCACAATGCTGTTTAAGTCAGAGTTTGATTTTCTTAATTGTGTAGTGTCCGTAGCATAGTGGTGAGGTGCGTTGGCTGCTAAGCAAAACGTCATGGGTTCGAGTTCTACTCGTGCCTATAGTTCTTATTTCATCTTTCACGGACACTGCCTTTTGCGAAGAACTGACAAATTTTCCAAGAGCATCATCTGTCATGAAAAAGTGCTTCTCAACTTTGCCGTTGGGAATCGGCGTTAAATTGTAGGTACCCTCAATTCTTCACACGCACCTAGAGAATTGTTGATGAGAGTAAGCCACTTAGACCTTGGCTCTTCAAGAGCGGTCGCGCCAATCTATTTTTTTTTTTTTTATTTTTTTTTTCTAAATTGTTGAAGAAAAATTGACAAATTTTCCAAGGAAAATAGATGTCGAAATATTGAAATATTGGAATTTTCGAAAAAAAAAATTCCTTAGATGTAGGTATCATAGCCATATTGATATCTCGTTGTTCTTTTTTTTTGCGTTATGCTAGAAAGCGAACATATTTATAAGCCTGTTTTACCAGTCTCCTGAAGAATGTTGAGGACAATTTGAGGAGCCAACATGCTATAATGTACTGCGGTTCGTATTATGCCAGATAGCAGTACGAATTCCAAATTTAACAGCAACAGTGATAACTTTTGTCTTTGCCTTTCTAATACGTTCCCAGTAGAAAAATATAGGTGAATTTGATTGGACGGACAATCGTCGGACAGAATACAAACGTTAGTCTGTCTAATCGATCACTTTCAATGTCAATTGATATCCTTCGTTTCTTGCCAAGGCTTCAGCAAAACCAATATCTGCTACAAAATTATCCTCGGCTAATGGTGTAGCGGTGATCAATTTACGACGATCAATGGCAGAAATATGCTTAATCCGTGTTTTGTAAGTGAGTGTTCGAAATATTTCCCAATGCGCAGTAAGCCTTACCGAATCAAGTTAACCTTTCCGTTTCGGCATTTTAAGGGGCAGGCTGATGCATCATAATGAGCTCTGCAGTCATGTTCTTCTAAACTGTTATGTTAGGATAGGTTAACGTGGCTGAATTACTTCACACTAAGGCCACGTGAGTCCATTGTGATTTTGAAGAAGGAACCGAAGCTGGCTGGAAATAAATTCCTTGGAGGGTCACCCCCCTTTAGAGCGCTCCCTAGGTAGGTTTGTGGCCGAGTCAAAATTGAAGCGGTTGTTGCTAAAACGGTCGGGTGAGGCCGAATTAGGTTTTCCGATAATCAACAGCTTCCAGGGCCTAAATTTCATAAGCGTCCCCTACTCGGATTCGCTATTTTTTGTAGCTACCTTTTTAAATTATCAACGTTTAAATTATTGTAAATTGTAATAAATTTTGTATCATTTTCGACTAAACCAAAGGTCTGTAATATATGTAATGAAATGAGTATTTTAAAAGGTTGTGAGTTTTTTTTTGAGCTGGTTTGACCATCACTATGATGAGCTAAAGGTGAAACATTTAGGGGTGTGGAGGAGTCTACTTAAGGTAAGCAGAGCGATGTAGAAGCACTTCACGTTATATAGGAATCAAAGCATTAGGGGGATTCGAACCAAATGAAACCTCTCGAATCCCATGGAGTGGTGTGGGTGGCAGGAATTGCAACACCAGCAGCAGTTCCAAGGAAGGAGTTGTCACTAATGGACTCGCTCAGAAGTAGTGGTAATTTTTTTGTGTTTTGTGTTTTTATGACGAGGTGAGGTTCGGCGGAGGGACATAACCCTGACCCCGTGATGGCTAGCCTGGGCCATACCACGACCCTATCCGCCGAATATTCTTTCCCCATAAGCCTCCACGGCAGTTTACCTATCTCCTTTCCCTCATCCTATTGCCCCGTTACAACTGGCGCGATGTGATACCACATGAATCTAGGGTACTTATTTTTGCAGCTTTTAACAAAGCAAAAGAGACTTTCTATGTCTTTGTTGACCAGTTCGCTGGTGTGATGGTAAGCTCTCCTAGGTGAGTTTAACTTCTTATGGACAACGCAGTACACGAACATAGAAAATGAGGAATTGTTTCCTCTTCCTCTTCGTCATTCATGCAGCTTCTGCAAAAATAATTCGAGAAGACGCTTAGCCGTTAGGCATTCTCGAATTTCTCACAGCGGCCATGTCAGATGGTATGCTCTGCGCTATTTCGTCGATCCTTTGAAGTTCGAACCAAGTCCGAATTAAGCAAAGTTTCCTATTCTTCATCATGTTTTATTTCTTCTGTTTAGTAGATCTGTCAAACCTTTTTTAATTATCTGCTGCTTTCGCAAAGGCATTTCTGTTTTTTTTTTTTTTTGTAAAAAAGAAAATACTAACTTTACAGGGTCCTGCAGTTCAATCAAATTTGTATTTCCAAACATAAATTATTGTCTCTGTCAATAAAACCTATAATTCAAATTATTAGTAATAGTCTACATATTTGTTTTACTCAGATTAACGTAAATATAGAATGAAACTGCTGTTGCATTTGTGTACACAAATCTAACTAAACATATTCAGTCGCTAAAGCTGATGCCCGATTGTTTACTTTTAATTCTGACCAATTTAAATGAATACCCTCGTAATAACATGATATTAGGTATTGATAAATATTTACATTTGGAGATTGTTTTGAATTCATTTGCGAGAATATTAACATGGCTTTGTTTTTAATTTGTATAAATAAATCGTGAACTGGTAGATTTCTCTCTAAATATTGAATTGTTTCATTACAGCCAATTACTGTGATTATCAATTACTTTTTTCTCATTTTTTTTTTTTTTGTATAATTCAATAAATTCAATTAGGTACCATGAAAAAAAAGGATTGTCTACTGGAAAATTTCTTTTTTACTCCCAGTATTTTGAACTAATTATTCATTAGTAAATCAAACCACGGATGTATGCATATTAAGAAATCCATATCCTCCTTCAAACTAAAAGTCTACCAAAGAAATATTTCTTGCTTTCTTACTTATTTAAGTTGGCGCTACAGTCCGTTGTGGGCTTGGGCTTCAATCAACAGTCTACGCCAGCCCGCTCGGCACTTGGCTAGCTGTTTCCAGTTTTGCACTCCAAGTTGATTGAGGTCCTTATCCACTTGAGTGCGCCACCTGAGTCGCGGTCTTCCTCTCCTCCTACGTCCCTCGGGAATAGTGTCGAAGGCTTTCCGGGCCGGAGCATTGGTGTCCATTCGCTCTAAATGACCGAGCCATCTGAGTCTCTGGACCTTGACCCTTCTGGCTAAGTCCATGTCGTTGTACAACCCGTAAAGTTCGCTGTTGTATCTTCTTCGCCATTCCCCTTCAATGCACACGGGGCCGAAGATAACCCGAAGAACTTTCCTCTCGAAACAGCCTAAGGCACTTTCATCCGATTTTGTCAGGGTCCATGCTTCTGCACCATACAGCAGGACTGGGATGATGAGTGTGTTGTACAGTCTTACCTTAGTTGCTCGAGAGAGGGCTTTTCCACTCAATTGCTTTCTTAGCTGAAAGAAACAACGATTAGCAAGAGTTATTCTTCGTCTGATCTCGGTGCTGGTGTTATTGCCCGTGTTTATAGCGGAGCCTAGGTACACAAACTCCTCTACTACCTCGAAATTGTATGCGTTTATTGTGACGTTCTGACCGAGCCGTAGGTGTTAGGTGTGCATCCTCGAAGAAGAACCCATTTTTGCGCTTGTGTCTCAATTATCACAAAGGCGCCATATCATCAGCGTACGCGAAAAGTTGAACAGATTTTTGGAAGATAGTGCCTCTGGTGTTGACAGTTGAGTTCTGCACTATCTTCTCACGAATGATGTTAAAGAAATAGCACGACAGTGCATCGCCTTGTCTGAATCCTTTTTTGACGTCGAAAGATTCCGTAAGCTCGTTGCCAACTTTGATAGAGCAGCGTGAGTTCTGCATCGTCATTTTGCACAAGCGAACGAGCTTGGCAGGGATGCCATACGCGGCCTTAAAATCGATGAAAAGGTGGTGGGTATCGATTTGGAGTTCATAGGTCTTTTCCAGGATCTGCCGCAACGTGAACATTTGGTCGATGGTTGACTTTCCTGGCCTGAAGCCACATTGATAAGGAGCAATCAGATTGTTGACGAAAGGCTTCAGACGTTCACATATAACGGCAGAGAGGATCTTGTAGGCGATGTTGAGTAGACTTATTACTCTGTAGCTGGCGCAGTTTAGAGGATCTCCCTTTTTCAAGATCGGGCAAACAATGCTCAGGTTCCATTCATCAGGCATGAATTCCTCTGACAATATCTTATAGATTATTTGGTGCATTCTCCTATCTAGCTCGTCGCCTGCTGCTTTGAACAACTCAGGAGCTAGTCCATCTGCTCCAGCGGCTTTGTTGAATTTCAGCCGTGAAAGAAATAATTCTACTTTAATAATAAAGCCTGGACGATTAAATGTCGTGCTTTAAAAGTTCTTAAGATTTTTTTAATTTACAAAATGTTTCAACTCAATTTCATCGCTTAAAGCCGCAGGATAAAAAAAAAATTATAAAAAAGGTGAACGGAAGTGAAAAAGAAATAATAAATAAAATGAAAACCTCAACCTCAATGGAAATTGTACAGGAACAGCAGTAGGACAGGTGTGTTTTTGACTGGAATATTTTTCTGTATTAAAATCAATAATTCGGTTTAAATGCGGTCTTTAGGTTTGCCGGCTGTTTTCTTTCTAAGAAAATGATGGTTATGAAAAAAAAATTCTTTGGAAAAATAAAAACACAATTTTATTTGTCAATTGTAAAATCATATTAGCTTCTATATTGGATTTGTTTGTTGAAGTGCGTCAAAGTCTTATTAGAGTCGAAAAAAGAATTGTCAAATTTGTATGAAGTTTTTAAAATCCGATTTCTACGTAAAAAGTTCAAAACTTTCTTAAAAGCTCATTTTATTAAAAATGCTTTAAAGATCTTTGTAAACAAAGCATTGAAATGACCGTTTCTAGTGAATTATGACGAAATGTAAACCTTAATCGTTCTCAGCAACTAGAGGTAAGACTGAGCTTTACTTCATTGGTTGCAGCAACATAACCTTCTCTGTCCAATTCGCACATTCATGGCTGAATGCATGCAATTTTTACTATTTTTAAAAGAGAATATTTTGATAGCTCTTTAAGTTTGAGATAATGGAAAAACTAAGGGATGGAGGAAAGTTACCGTTTCGGGACAGTGCATAAATGAACAAAAAATAGAATCGCATGATGGAATAAGAGCTCCAAAGAACCAAGGCCTCAAAAGCTCACAATTGAGGAGATCTTCAATTCAGTGAACCCGACCTAGAAGAAGTGAAAACGACAGAATCACGGCTCAAATCCAACAAGGGAAGTCCTTTAAATTGTACCAACTATAGATGAATCAGCCAACATAACATCGCCTGCAAGACACTTTCTGCCGTTATTTTGAACGCCTGAAGCCTTTCGTAACAATGTGATTGGTCCTTATCAATAGACCAAATTTTCACTTTGCGGCAGATCCTGGAAAAAACCTCCAAATCGACATCCAGCACCTTTCCATCGACTTAAGGACTCTACAGAGTCGAACTGCATACATCTTATTCAAGTTTTGATATCTCTACCAAAATGAAGATGAAGAACTCACGCTACGCCATCAAGGTTGGCAACGAGCTAAGTGAATCTTTCGATGTAAAAAAATTATTCAGAATGCGATTTCTTTAACATCATTCTTGAGAAGATAGTGCAAAACTCCACCGTCAACATCAGAGGCATTATATTCCAAAAATCTGTTCAACTTCACGCGTACGCCAATGATATTGATATGATGGGAACAGCACAGCGTGATTTCAATGGCATCTTTGTGAGAATTGAGACAAAAGCTGCGAAAATGGATTAAGCAAATCCTTCCTCCTGAACTTTGACAAGTCCTACAAATGGCTCCACAAACCAGGCAGTTATAGGTTAAAAAAGATTTTTTTTTGTCTCACGCTATCAGAATCGGTCGGAGAGAGCTTATAGCAAGCACAGTCTTACCACCAATTGTTAGCCAACATAGTAGACTATGTTATACCACCGGCTCATCACTAAGTGCAGTGTTAGTTGTTAGTAAGCAAACATTACAAAACAAACACTCACATGGATGAAACAAAAACAAGACAGTTAACATAACAAGATTTATCCAAAACTAATAATTACAAAATACAAACATTAAGTAAACAGAGAAACATTTAAAAGTGCATAACACTGGTCTTGAGCAAAGTCTTCAATTTATTCTCACTTATATTTAAATCAAATAAGTCTGAGTTGCAGTTTGAAAGCCTATTCATACGTGTCAAGGGCTAGTTGGTACGATGTTTTGGTTCATGTACCAAGTGCTTCCTACGAAAATTATAACCGCCACCCCGATGGTTGAAAGATATAGCTCCAAGTAATTCCGGTGCATCTGTTACACCAGTAATAACTTGATGGAGGAATAACATGTCATTGTTATTTCGTCTACTTGACAATGTTTCCATTTGGAGAGTTAGTAAACGGGTTTCATAAGAAGGGACATTCAAAGGATCACTCCATAGAATAACTTTCAGGGAAAAACGAGTAAAATTTCGTTGAGCAGATTCTAGCCCCTCAATATGAATATTGTATAATGAGGTGACCAAACTTGGGAAGCGTATTCTAAGTGAGGACGAACATAGCAATAATATAAGGCGCGGGTTATATTTGGATCGCGGAACTCCTTTGACCAACGCTTTATAAATCCAAGCATTGAGTTTGCTTTATATACGACTAGCACAACCCCCGCCCGCTTCGCAGGGCTTCGGCCCACAACGGTTCAGAATTTAGAGATTGGCAGGATGAAGAATACCGTAATCGATGGATAGGCAGAAATGAACAATATTCTTAGAAAAATCATGCATGTATTTGCTAATCTGTTGAAAAATAAGAAAACTTTATGTTCTTTACGCATTATTTGAAAAAAAAAAACAATATCTTAAAGTCAACACTTTGCTCGGGCAAGAAAAATTGAACACCACTTAAATACAAAGTGAGCCTTTTTTTTAATCGTCAAAAAGTGATGAAAAAGTAACTTTGTCTTAGAAGGATTATTTTCTAAAAATATGACCAAGAATGACATCTCAAAGTATATGGCAGACAAATTACAGGATACCCTGTATAGTTGACCATGAGTTAAAACAGAAATTTCTAAATCAGAACCATATATTTTTAAAGATTGACCTTGCGTCTTATTTATTTTTCAGTGAATTCAAGTCGAACAGGAAACTAAAGACGTATGCCATTGGCTTCTTCACGGCTAGTAGTACTGTAAAGTTTAAGTTAATTGATGTCCCGAAACATAGTAATACTCATACCCTCAGAGTTAAAAAATGTGGAGGCAGTCCTGGTTCATAAATGCATAAAATTCAAGAACTCCGTCTCGTTGTAAAATTTACTACATCGTTTTCATTTGTAATTGTGTCAAACCACTCAAACGACTTGTGGGCAAAAAATTATGCATTTATTTGTCTAGTTCAAAATAAGTTGTTGCATCGATTTTAGAAAGACTTTAATCTGTACCAGCCATTATTGCACTTTAACTCATTGCTTCAAAGCTTGGGAAGACATCTTGAATCAACTCATTCCGTGGATTTGCATCACAATAAAAATTGTTTGGAAGTGAAATTCGGCCTTCAGAATCAAGTGAAATTATTCCATTTCCAATGACCAATAGTGTCCGTGGC
>CAKKXW010001923.1:0-10626 GCA_920937365.1 Sphaerophoria rueppellii | reverse complement strand
AACATTAACATCTAATCCAGGTTAGGCACTTTATTAATTCTAAACTTAAGTGAGCAGACATTTTATATTTAAAATTTAGTGTTAGATAATTCTTCAAGCGAGTTTGTAATCTCTTCAGTTAGCACCATATGAATCTTTTCAGTATCACTCAGTGATGCAAGTAGTGCTGAAACTCTATTTGGAATATTAAGCAAATTATTACGGACAACTCTTGCTACGTTAAATGCTTCAGTTTTTACCTCTTCAATTGACACAAATTTGCCTATTTCAGCTTTCACTTTAGCTTCCAAAAGTTTACCACGTTCGGTTTCATTTTTTATTCGCGTTTTTAGCAATATCGTTGAAAGTGTTTCTCCGCGCTCTTTTCTCCTCAGTGGTTGACTTGGATCTCTTATTGCTGCTACCGCTTCATTTGCTTGTTCTCGGTCAATAAGTCCATCTTCCAGCTCAACTATTCCTTTTTTTACTAAAGAACAGACATATTGCCTCGAAAATCCTTTTTCCCTTGCCCACTCTGCTTGCGTAATTCTCACCTTTTTTTCTCCTTTTTTAGCACTGCTCAAGCACTTCTCAGCTATAATTTCGTAAGTAGTTAACATTTGAAATATGTCTAACGCTAAAGAAGGCCCGAGGTCAGGACCACCAAATCCGCTATTCTGGCCAAAAGGACCCACTTTTTATGATATTTCTAGTGTATTAAAATCTTTACTAAAATTCATAACATAGAACATTAATGCTAAAGAATCTGCTTCATTATCATCTGTTGGACAAAAACCCTTTTTCTGCACTGCTTCAATAACATCAGCTTTACTTGCATTTCCCTTGCCAGTTATAAAACGTTTAATAGTCTTAACCGAAACACCTTGATAGGGAATATTGCTTTCCTCACACCAAGCAGAAAGGTGTGCTAAAAACCCTCCATAGATATGTGCAGCATCAGTTCCCAAGTGTCTTCTCACTTCTTCAAAGTACACAACTTCAATGCCTGGAAATTTATACTTAAGTGAATTAAGCCAATTACGAAAATTTAAAAACTGCATTCCACCACCACTAAACCTGCTAACATGAAAACTCTTACTTCCACTTTGCACTATTCCATCATTTAAAATAGTCCAGCCAGTTTGTTTGCCAAGATCTAGGGTGAGCATTTCCTTTCAGTTGTTGTGTACATATATATACAAGATTCGAAAAAATTATGTCCAAAAAATCTTTAATTTTCGAAATTTAACAACTAACATGAAAACTCTTTTACAGCCAATTTGTTTACCAAATCTTTCAATTGCCGAGTACATATATATACAAGATTTGAAAAAATTACGTCCAAAAAATCTTCAATTTTTGAAAATTTTTTATAATTAACTCTTTCTTGAAGATGTTTATTTAAAAACCTTCTAAACATGATTTTTCTACTTTCAGAGGTTCTTTTATTATTCTAATCTGATATTTTATATGTTTTTATATATGTGTATATTTTTATATATGTATTATATATATATATTATATATAAGGGTTTCAGGAAGCTAGAATCCTCCATATTGGCGGACTTCAGATATGCCGTTCCTAGGAACGATTTTAGGAACGCATGGTGAAAACCCGCCATACAGGCTAGTTTTAGATTCCTAATTCCTGATTTAGGAATCCAGTAATTAGGAACGGAACTTAAGGTTATAGAGAGCATACTTTTCAACTATTTTCCTCTTAAAAATTTAAGCTATTCTTTTAATAGCGAAATCCACATTTTTAGCTCTTTAGGTGATATTGAATTTCAAAATATGAAATTCTTATATATTTTTAATATAACTTTAGGAAGCCTGAGCTACCCATTCTTTGAAATCCATTCAAAATAGGTTCCAAAAACCTGAACTGTATTATTTTAAATTGCATCAGTATTATTCTCAAAAAAAAATAACAGAATATCAATAGATTAAAAATCGCATCAGTATTATTTATTTTTGCTCCTGTCCTACATAACAGCATTAATAACTCTCATCCTTAAAAGCATCAATTTGTTTTTAAGGAAAGTTATGAAATTACAAAACTACCATATAGTTATTAAAAATGTAAAATATCAAGCTTATAGACTGAAACTTGCTAAGTGCTTTATTAATGAAGCTCACGAAGATCTTGAGCAAGAACTCTTCTGTGAAATTTGGCCATGCCTTGATCAGTATGATGAAGATAAAAGTAGCTTTAACACCTTTGTAGCAAGATTAACTGAAAATAAAGCTATTAACCTGTTAAAGAAACAGCGATGTGCAAAACGCGATATCAATAACTATATTAGTATCGATGTAACAGAGCTACTTGAGGGTGAAATAACAAAACGCATTGATGTAGACTATATGATCTCGGTTTTACCAAAGGAATGGCAAAATATATGTGAGCAACTTAAATTTTTTAACTTACATGAAGTTGCCAAAATGAACAACGTTTCAAGAACCACTTTAAACAATATTATCAAGAAGATACGTGCCAAACTTTCTCCTATTTACTACGAAGGCAAAAAGAAAAATTGAACAAAATTTTTGCCTTTCTTGTATATATATACATCGTAGCATGGATAAATAATGGTTCTTAAAATTTTGAATAATAATGAAAGATTGCAAACAATATCAACTGTAAAAATGGTCATCTTTGGTCCTTATGGTATTGGTAAAACAAGTCTCCTAAAGACCGTAGATGAACCAACACTTTGCCTTGATTTTGAAGCAGGGCTTCTTGCTGTTCAAGATTGGCAAGGAGATTCAATTAGTCTTCGCACTTGGAATGAAGCTAGAGATATTGCTTGTCTTATAGGGGGGCCTAATCCTGCGCTGAAGTATGATCAAGCATATAGCCAAAGACACCATGAACATGTATCTGGTAAGTACAAAGATCTTTTCCCTGAGTTTTCTAAATACCGATGCATCTTTGTAGATAGTATAACCGTTGCTTCACGTTTATGTCTATTATGGGCAAAAATGCAACCTGAGGCTTTTTCTGAGAGATCGGGAAAACAGGACATGAGAGCTGCATATGGATTACTTGCTCAGGAAATGATGGCTTGGCTCAATCAATTTCAACACATCAGAGACAAAGACATCATCATAGTTGGCACTTTAGGTCAATATCTCGATGATTTCAATCGTCCAATTTGGCTACCTCAATGCGAAGGGACTAAAACTGCTAGTGAGATTCCTGGAATAGTTGATGAAGTAATCAGTATGGTTGGAATCAAGAGAGATGATGGAACGGAGAAACGCTCTTTTGTTTGCCACACTTTAAACCCTTGGGGATACCCAGCTAAAGACCGCAGTGGACGCCTGAGTATGGTTGAAGAACCGCATTTAGGCAAGCTGCTTACAAAGATTAAAAGCAAGTTTTAAAATTTAAACATGGAGAGTGATATATGTTACAAAACCTATTAACTGATTTTAACACTGTAAAACCGCAAAGTAGATTGATACCAAAAGGTACAATAGTAAAGGTAAAAATGACAATCAAGCCTGGAGGTTATGAGCATTGGTTTACTAAAAGCCCCACTACCGGTAGCATTTATTTAAATACAGAATTTACCGTTATTGAAGGCCCATACGCAAAGCACAAAATTTATCAAATAATTGGTATTAAAAGTAGTAAAGCAGAAGATACTTGGGGAGAAATGGGTCGTTCTATGCTTCGCAGTATCTTGGAATCGGCACGTGACATTCATCCACATGATAACTCAGAAAATGCAATCCTTGCTCGTAAGTTAAATTCAGTTGCAGAATTAAATGGCTTAGAGTTTACAGTAAAGGTAGGTGTTATAACTGATGAATATGGAGAGAAGAACAAAATTGCCTCGGTAGTTACTCCAGAATACCGCAAAAATTATGAAATTGACAGAGTACCATTTTGAAGTACGACGAGGAAAAGCTTTGGTCTGCTGTCGTTACTAGAGGTATTCAGGACGCAGTAGGAAAAAACCCAAAGCTAAGAGAAGAAGCAATTCATTGGCTGAATTCAAAATCTTTTGAAACTGTTTGCGAGCTAGCTAATCTCAACTTTAAACGTATAAAAAATATGTATGGGAATTTTATGTCTAAAAAGCAAAAAGAGTTAAAGATGTTATTGATTGATAATATCAAGGAGTGTGTTTCTTACCTACTTCCAAATGGTGAGTTTTACCGAGAAAAAACTTATATTGGAGACTTAAATGGAAATACAATTACAGTTAAAATAGTAGGTAAGGAAGCTGGTGATTGGCGTAATTTTACTGAAGGAACTGGTGGTGATATTATTGATCTTTGGATTTTAATTAAGGGTGATATATATTCTGCTAGAAAGTGGCTCAATAAAAAATCAAAGAGTGAAGAAAAAAAGGAGAGAGAAGAAAAAATATTTTCTGTAAAGCAGTACTTGAGTGATCAATCACCAATACCAGAAGATATAATAGCTCCACGAATTCTCACTCCAGGTGGTCTTTTAGTCATTGGTGGTACGCCAAAGGTTGGCAAAAGTTATTTTCTTCTCTCTTTGCTTGCACATCTTGCAGCAGGAGTGTCGTTTCTTAAGATGAAGTCAGCAAGGCCACTAAAAATAGTCTATCTGCAAAATGAGATGGAGTACAATTATATCAGGGAACGCATACAACAAATCATAACTAATCAAAGGCTACCAAATCTAGCAGAAGAAAACTTGATTGTTACTACAAAGATGAGATTAACTTTAAATGATGAAGGTATAGAGAGAATAAAAGAGATCATAGGGGAAAAATTTAAAACGATAGATCTTATCGTCTTGGATTCGATTGACTATGAAAATATATTCCCTGGCCTGCAAAGCAGAATAGAAAAATTACGTTCTATAATTAATCCTATGGCTGGAATCATTATTACACGTCATACCAGAAAAGTATCGACAGCTACACTCGCAAAAAGTCCTTTTCAAGCTTTAATTGGTGCTAATGCTTTAAGAAGTTTTTATACGTCTGGTATGGTAATGTTTCAACCAAATAAACGTGCAAATGTCTTGCAAGTAGTATATGAGCTAAGAAACGGTAAATCAATACCAGCAAAATTCATTAGCAGAGTAAATGGGCGTTGGCAGAACTCTAAAGTTATAGCTACGGCTTAATTTGTCTGCAAAAACGTGAAAACTCAGCTTCTGCAAAACATAAGATCTTGTCTTTTTCACCTACTACCAAGAGGAACATTTCGTGGCGATAAGTTTTATGTAGGTGATGTACAGGGTAACAAAGGCAAAAGCACTGTAATAGAGTTAACAGGTGAAAGAGCTGGATTATGGAAAGATTTTGCAACAGGAGAAGGTGGTGACATTATTGACCTTTGGGCAACAGTACACGGGAAGAATGCGAAAACAGAATTTCCTGAAGTAATGCTTTCAATAAGTGAATGGCTCGGCATCAAAGAAAAAAATAATACTAGAGATTTAGAACAATACCTGACTTGTAGCTGGAACTACTACGACGAGAGCAATCAAGTAATCGTAATAGTCTACCGTTATGATCCTCCTCTAGAGAAAAAACAGTTTAAACCATTTGATGTTAAAAAACAAAGATTCAAAGAGCCGGAGATAAGGCCGCTCTACAACATTCCAGGTATCTTAAAATCAGATAAGGTTATTCTGGTTGAAGGAGAAAAATGCGCAGAAGTACTTATAGAGAAAGGAATAACTGCAACAACAGCAATGTTTGGAGCAAATGCTACCCCTGATAAAACAGATTGGACTCCGCTAAAAGGTAAACATATCATCATTTGGCCGGACAACGATGAACCAGGTGATAAATATGCCAAAAATGCTGAAAAGAAACTTTTAGAACTTGGTGTTACATCACTTGCTACGCTTAAGATTCCACCAAATAAACCAAAGAGTTGGGATGCTGCTGATTGTGTGTTAGAGAGAATAAATATTGAAGAATTTATCGAAAAAAACTCAAGAAAAATAATTATTAAACCACCACTTGATATTTTCAGCTGGAGTGTAGAACGTTTTGTAGGCCCAGTACCAAAGCAAAGATTCTTGGTTGAAGGATTATTTCCTTTGGGTGTAACATCTATTTTGGCTGCAATGGGTGATACTGGTAAAGGTATGCTTCTTCTTGACCTAGCCCTCAAGGTTGCAGGTAGCATAGATCAGGTGTGTGGATTTGGCCAACTTGTTACTGAACACGGATCTGTTGTGGTATTTTCTGCAGAAGATGATACAAATGAAATACATCGTCGCTTAGAACGACTTGATCCCAAATGTGAAAGATTAAAATATAAAGATAGGCTATTTATTGTACCACTGCCAAATATAGGAGGATCATTTACCATACTTAAGAATGTTCGCGGTAAAGTTGTAGAAATATCTCCAGAATTTGAGTCTGTAGTGAAACAGCTGAGCAAGGTAAAAGATTTGAAGCTCATTATATTTGATCCTCTTGCTTCTTTCATTCATGCAGATTTAAATGCTGATCCAGCAGTAGGAGATTACCTCATGTGTTTATTATCTGATTTAGCATGTAACACTGGAGCTTCAATAATTACTGCACATCATATGAGGAAATTAAAGGGAGAAAAACCTATATCAACAGTAGAGCAAGCACGAGATGCTATTCGAGGTACTTCTGCTCTCGTAAATGGAGTCAGGTGTTCTTTTGCTTTTTGGCCTGTTGAGGATATGACTAAACCGATGATTTTTAGGTCAATTGGAAAAATCCCAAGACAAAATGCCTTATTTTATGGAGCTGTTGTTAAGGCAAATGGCCTAGCTGATCGTACCATACGTACTTACCTAAGAAATGAAGAAACAGGGCTATTAGAAGACATCACTGAACAATTAAAAGCTCAAAATATTAGCGATAAAGATCTTAAAATATATCTTATTGATTCAATTGCGCGAGCTGCTAGTTCAGGACATCCATTTACTCATACAGGAAGTGCGGGAATACATAAACAACGACATAGACTACCTGAAACTTTTCATAGTATGGGAAGAGATAGATTAGAGCGTATAGTGCAAGATCTTTTACAGGCAAAGCAAATAGTTAAAGGAATGGCTAATGGTTCAAAAGAGGATAAATGGCTTGATGTAAAAACAGGACCATTTGCACGTGGGGTGGGAAAATTTATTCATGGAGCTGAAAAAAACTATTTTTGATAACAAAAAACTCTATTTTTTTATGGTCAAAGTAAAAGGGTTAATTCGATAACCATGTGATAATCTTTGCCAACCAAGTGTTTGTATTACATCATCACGTTCAATACTTAATCCTAATTTCTCAGCAAGTATAGATTTGATTGTTCTTTGCATTTTATTTAATGGTTTTCTGATTTGTTGTTCTAAATCTGCTTCTAAACTAAGTCCCAAGAGCTTTTCTAACTGATTAATATTGAGAAGCGTATGTTTTTCAGGTGGTAATTCTTTCTCACAGTCATGTAAAAATTGCCTAAATAATATTCGAAAAATATTAAGACATGATGCAGCTTTTTTATTTATAACTTCAATACTATTAACATATACCATACCTTTAACTACCTGTAACTCCAAAAGCTTTGTTGGTACAATTGGTTCAACACGTTTAAGCGAAATATATGAAGCTGGTAAAACTTGCAAAGAAGTATTTTCTACTACCTCTGGTACTCCTCTTTTAGCTGCCTCTTGAAATATCTCAGTTAAAGTCTTAAGCTGACAAAACAGTTCTACCATTGGCACTATATATAGGCTCAATAATAGATTAGGTATATCTTTTTTTAGAGTGATGAGAACTGTCGGATGGACTCTAAGTTTATCTATAGCTAAAAATATCGCATCAGTACAAAAATCAAGGATTATTAGATTTACAATGCAACCTTGATTACAAATATAATAAACTCCTTTTTCTACTTTTTCCCACATAAGTCTTGAATCATTCAACTTTGTTTCAAACCAGTCTATGATTTTCTCTGTATTTAAGTATATGGATAAGAGATGAAATCTCTGTTTTTGATAAGTATTAGGTAAAATATGACGAGAACAGTTTTCACAAATAGCGTCATCACATGCTTCATCAAAGTCTGGATCAATGAAAATCTCATTGCTACAATTTGGATCAATTACATTTGGCCAATCAAGATGATCTTCTTCACGAGAGCAAACAATATAATACCTTTCTTGCATTTTTATCCATCCAAGATCGAATAAGTATCTTGCTGCTTTAATATGATTTTGGCTTGGATTGATCCAAGAACTATTTGAACTTAAAAGATCAGCAATTTGCTCGTGAAAGAATTTTAAGACCATAAGATTGTTCCATATGTTTCTTCAGGTCCTCTCTTTCTTTTTTATTGAGTGGATGCTCTGAATAATAAACTTCCCCACTTATTTTGAAAGAAAATGTTACCTTTTTGTTTTGGAACATTACTTTAGCTGATTGAATAGATTGTAGTATGTTGCCAATAGATGGCTTTAAAATATGTAACTCTGGTGCAATAGGATCATACGGTTTTACACTTAAAGTAAGATATGTATTACTATTTTTAAAATAATCTGACTTAAAATTTAACTCAAATATACAAATGTCAGAGTCAGAACCATCTATACATGCTTGAAGAAATTTGTGCACTTGTAGTGGAAAGTTCTTATCTTGTATATTTACAAAAGTACATTCGCAGTCAAAATACCCACTTACAATGCTATTTGCTATTTCCACAGCTTTATTAGTATTTTTAGCACAGAGATTAACCTGAGTGCCATCAAGAGAGAAATCTAAAATCATCCACTCAGGTTTATGACCATGAACAACTTTGTTTGAATTAAGCAGTAAATCCATGTCACTTCCTCGACGTACAAACATATATATTCGATCTTGATGATGGAAAAAACCCTGCAACTGGTCATCATCCTTAAGTATCTGCTCTACAGCTTCTTGTGACATAAACTCTTTAAATGAAGTGTTTATTTGTCTTGGTGATTTCTGTAGAGCAAATGATATGAAACCTTTCTTTTGTACTTTATCAAAATGATAGACAGATTTTAGAAATTCACAATTTATGTGAAATAGTAAAAACAACAAGGATCTTTTATCATACTTGGTATTATTTTTTATCAGATACGATCTCATTAACTTCTCAGTCAGAGCAAATCTTGCTACTTCACTGACTGTAGCCTCAAGTTTTGTACGATCAAAGTGGCTAATGAGATAATAGTTAAAAAGAGAGTCAGAGTAACTGGCAAGTATCTTACGTTTTTGTTGAGTGGATCTATCATCGTAGTCTCCGTCCTGAAAAAGTTGCCCATTTAAATGACTTTTAAAGCAATGCTGAAAAATGATGCTCAGTTGTTTACCAGAAAGAGAATCTAACCAAGATTGACGTATCTTAGAATCCTGAAAGCGATCTAGTAAAAGGTTAACCGGAACTTCTAAATCACTTTCCCAGAATTCGTAACTTGGATGAACATTCATAACACATTAAATAAGCTATATTATACATAATATGACAATTCGAGCAAAGATTTTTTGGACATAATTTCTTCAAATCTTGTATATTTAATTAAGGAGAATTTCTTGTTTGCGCGAACTAAACAGCTTTTTTAAATAAGGTGTTTAGTTTAAAATGGTAAACGTTTTCTTTTAGCTGGTGATAAGAATTCTCCTAACCTATAAGAAAATTCACAGGAAGAAAAACATGCAAAAAGGGGATTTAACTATTTATTGCCGTTATGAGCCCAGTCGGTTGGCAGGTACATATTTGGCAGATGCTTATGAACAATTATTGAAATATAAAATAAAGGAGGTAGAAGAAAATGACAACCGTAAGCTTGTATGCAAGAGTTTCATCAAGACAACAGGCACAGGAGAATACGATAGAGAGTCAGATTGTAGAATTGGAGCGTCGCATTAGTAGCGATGGACATGAATTATTAGATGAGCATAGGTTTGTTGATAATGGTTACAGTGGATCAAACTTAGAACGTCCTGGCTTAGAGAGTTTACGTGATAGAGTAGCAGAAGGTAAGATTGATAAGATATACATTCATTCACCTGATCGGCTATCACGGAAATTTTCATATCAAATGATCTTACTCGAAGAGTTTAAAAAGGCTGGATCTGAAATAGTATTTTTGAATCATAAGTTTGATGATAATCCTGATTCCCATTTATTTCTACAGATTCAGGGAGCAATAGCAGAATATGAACGTGCAAAGATTATGGAACGAAACCGTAGAGGTAAACTTCATGCGGCCAAAGCTGGGTGTATAAGTGTGATGGGTAGGGCGCCTTACGGTTATCGCTACATAGCAAAACATGTAGGTGAAGGAAGTGCTCAATTTGAGGTTGATGAAGAAGAGGCAAATATAGTGCGTAAAATATTTAGTCGGGTTGGCCAAGAAAGAGCAAGCATAGGAGAAGTTGTACATGAACTGAATAAGATACCGGTAATAACACGAACAGGAAAAAGGTATTGGAAAAGGAGCACTATTTGGAACATGTTAAAAAATCCTGCTTATATAGGACAAGCAGCTTATGGTAAAACTAAGACATGCTCAAAACCACAAGTAAAAAACTCAACCACTATCGGCTGAGAGCCGAAAGGTTGGATATAGCGCTGGAAGCGCGGTGAGAAGCTAAAGCTACTCCAATCTTATACTAGATATAGAATGAGGCTGATGTGCATCTGTATG